>JAJOZX010003053.1:400000-412500 GCA_023014485.1 Bathynomus jamesi | reverse complement strand
TTTGTTGACCTGTGTTATGCATACACATTGCATGTAACAGGATTGGAACCCGCAGTTGTACTTCTTAGTCATTGATACCCACTCTTTGTCTCTAATTCGTTCATGTAAATCTTCCTAATAATGATTTGTACTATACGTACAAATTCAATAACTATGACGTCACATTTTCCCGTCATTAATTTCCCTTCATTATATCTCTAGTATGCAATGTATGAAAATTCTTTATCATCATAATAAAAACTGTACACTCTATAGAAGTCATTACTTATATGTCATGTAGTATAAATATAACTATTATTAGACCATATCCCCGCCCCCATACGTCCATATTTTATCTTGATCATTATCCTATATAAATTTTATTAAATATTCATTTTTACTCGTGTCAATCTATGAAATGCAAAACTTCATGTCTTCGTTCGAAAACGCAAAAATACGTTCTCGTATTATTTTTTTCATTATTATTTTTTATTATATCACCTCCCGCATTGAACTCGAAAATGCTTAGTAAGTTATCATATTCCGCTAACTGGCAGAATCGAACGCTTCAAAGATAAAAAAGTCTCCTTTCGCTCGATTCGAATTTATAACTTTATCATGCGTTATGTTATATCATGTGTGTCATGTCTCATGTACTTGTGTTGTACTAATAACCAAATATAATAACCATATAGTATAACCATCTAGTATAACCATCTAGTATAACCATATAGTATAACCATATAGTATAACAATATATTATAACCATATATAAATATATAAAAACTGTAAGAATGGTAAACGACGTAATGTACTTCAATGAAACTGTAATTAAATATAATGATTTAATTTATAATATAAGAATGTACTTTAATAGAACTGTAATGGACAATCATAAGCGAATGTGAAGTAATCCATAATTGTAATCGTAATTGTAATGAACCAAAATTAATACGTACTCAGTCGTGTACTTAATTTGTACTTATGTACTATTAGGAAATGATATCGCCTTCAGAAATGAAGATTCGGCAAAAATATACGATTAGTTTTTATTTTTATTTTTTTAATTTTTATTTGGAATCTTTCAAACATCTGATCATGTGTTTAAAAGGGGGAAACTTAACCTTCAACTGTCTTCCCCCAAACATTTAGGTTTATATTATACATGTATTTGTAAAATTAGGCACTTCATTAAGTCACTTCATTACGGCACTTCATTACGAGACTCCTTTGTTAGCAGCCTCGCTGCGAGGAGGGGGCAGAGGCCCCTTGCCTCCTTAACTTTTTAGATTCCGGCCTGAGCCATGGTCGAAAGAGGTCGAACCTCTACCCCTGTAAATTCAGAGCACTAACTGTAAATTTTTAAGAAGTAAATTAGAGTAAGAGAAACTTTTTATTTTTCCCCTCGAGTTGGGCAACTTCAGAAGAACTTAGTCAGTTAAGTCGATAAGTTATAAAAGAAAAATCGATAAATTTAGTACCAAGAGAAAGTATCAGAGTATTATAGCAAGAGAAGAATTAATAATCGTCGACCCATAAAGCGAGAGAAAGAGACAACCCAAGCACCATAGAAGATATTGGCCTAACAGTCTGGCGAGTCTGTAGCCAAGAGTTTAACAAGAGGCGACCGAAAAGAATTAGAATGTTATAGAAGAAATATCCGTTGCTGCCTCCTAACCAGAACCCCCCCGTCGATTCCGAACCACCCCAGGGCCATAGACGGAGGGGTTAACATTGTGGCGACCCTGCATCAGGATAAGAAATTGGCGACCCTACTACCAGGATAAAAAGAAGATTTTAAGAAGATTTTAAGAAGAAGATTTTTAGAAGAAGATTTTAAGAAGAGGATTTTAACAATTGGCCACTCTTTGGCCAAGATAGAAATTACCCTGCATCAGGATAAAACCAGTTGACCGGCGTGTCACGACTTCCAGTTCGTAACATCCACCCTTTAACCGGTGTGTCACGACTCCAAGTTCTCCACGCCTAGTTTTCATCCAAGAAGAAGTAGCCAGCAAGACGTCTTCAGGACACGTCTCAAGGATTTCCCCATAGAAAATTTTGTTAAGTACAGAGTTTGTTTTTTAAGAAATTTGTAAACATTTGAAAAGTCAGCATTATTAACAGTTAATATTTAGTATGGAGTCAGAATTTACAAGAAACACAGTGAACACTTCAGACACCAGTGATACATTTTTCTTAGTGAAACAGTAATTTTCACAGAGTTAATTGTAACAGAGAGTTAATTGTAACATGGAGTTAATTTCAAGAGAGTTAATTTCAAGAGAGTTAATTTCAGAGAGTTAATTTCAGTTATTTTCACTATTATATTCAGTATAGAATAATTTTATTTTATGTATCAAACAATAGTATCGTACCTTCGTGTACATTCGAGTGAAATGTTGTTTACATTTTATATTTTTGTTTGCAAATTTTTTCAAATTATTGAATTGAATTGACTTGCAAATTAAGAAAGAGAGTGTTTATAGAGAGTTTATAGATGTAGAGAGATACTTGAAGTCAGTTTTGAAGTCAGTTTTTGAAGTCAGAAAGTTGCGCCAAAAGGGACAATCGCCCTAGAGATTTATAGAAATAATTGACAAGCGTTCAAGTTAGACAGTTTAAGTTTCAAGATACTTGACAAGCGTTCAAGTTAGACAGTTTAAGTTTCAAGATACTTAACAAGCGTTCAAGTTAGACAGTTTAAGTTTCAAGATACTTGACAAGCGTTCAAGTTAGACAGTTTAAGTTTCAAGATACTTGACAAGCGTTCAAGTTAGACAGTTTAAGTTTCAAGATACTTGACAAGCGTTCAAGTCAGACAGTTTCAGAATACTTGATAAGAGTTCAAGTTAGTTTCAGAATACTTGATAAGAGTTCAAGTTAGTTTCAGAATACTTGATAAGAGTTCAAGTTAGTTTCAAGAATACTTGATAGAGTTCAAGTTAGTTTCAAGAATACTTGATAGAGTTCAAGTTAGTTTCAAGAATACTTGATAGAGTTCAAGTTAGTTTCAAGAATACTTGATAGAGTTCAAGTTAGTTTCAAGAATACTTGATAGAGTTCAAGTTAGTTTCAAGAATACTTGATAGAGTTCAAGTTAGTTTCAAGAATACTTGATAGAGTTCAAGTTAGTTTCAGAATACTTGATAGAGTTCAAGTCAGACAGTTTTATTCTAAGTCATTTTTATTTCGAGTCCCAAGTCATTTTTATTTCGAGTCCCAAGTCATTTCAATGCAGTCAATTGAATTCAACTTTTTCTTTGTAAGTTAAGAGAATTTAATTTAAGGAAATGTAATCTAAGAATTTAATTCAACCTGAATTGACCGGGTTGCGTCTTTAGTTAACCTTTCTTTGTTTTGTTGTAAGAAGGAAATGGACCGATTTGTCTTTTCTTTTTCATGCCATTGTTGCGTATATAAATATATAGGTAAAGTGACATTTTATTGTTTGTAACCAAAACAGTTTTTACAATTGTTTGTAATGACTTTGATAATCATTGTAATGTATACGTGATAATAATAGTTGTGTAATAATTAATTAATCGATCTTGTCCCAATGACTTCTTTTAAATTACTATGCTGAGGAACATACCGTCCCTCCGTTTTGTTTCAACTCTTTTAATTTTTGTTCAAAGTAGTGTGACAAGCAATCTTAAAAAAAAAAAAAAAAAAGATGTAATTGTCAATTTCAGACTTATACCCCCTGCTTAGTCACTCAATTCCCCCGAATGTCGTACTCCAAACTTTGTCTTTTTATTTTATTTTAACACCCCCAACCCCAGTTGAACCGTGTCAACCAGAGAAATGGTTCAACCATGGTTAATTCCTCTTTGGTACGATGGAACATAACCTCAATTTAGGTTGTGTTTTTTATATTACAGTATATGTTTAGTTCATTATAGTTTATAATTGATTTCTATTTTCAATTTTTATATTTTTTATATTTTTTTTTATTCGATGAATACTGAGTAATTGTGTTGGTCGAATTTAATTAATTGTGTGTCAAAATATTAAATAATTCAAATTCTATCAACATTCAACGAAAGAGTATGATTTTTCTAAACATGCAAAAATTATTAAACCTTTTTAATATTTTTTTTTTATTATATAAAAATAATTTTTAATGTAAAATTTACCTGAAATTATTAAAAGAAAAGATTGTTCGAAATGCTTTCCTTCCATTTCAATAACTTTTTTATTCTTGGTCGAAACTCATCTAAGGTTCGATTTACTTTTATTTTTAAGAGTATTATAAAATCATGTTTAGCTCATTAAACTGCATAATTGATTTATATTTTTAATTTGTATTCTTAATTTTCTTAATTCAATTATCGTACCGATACTTCTGGTTAATGTTAATGGTTATATAGTTCATATATAGCTAGGAATGTTACTAGTCGAATTTAATTCCATCTTCAAAATTTAATTTTTAATACCGCTAGATTTACTTTCATTAATTGTAAGGTCCTCTAAGTTCGTTTTTTTTAATTACCTTATACGTGTAACTGATTAATTATGTAAAATCTATAATCCTAATTGAATTTTATTACTTTTGACACATATTCGAATTCATTTACGTTCCGTCCCTCCAGTCACTTTTGCATTGAAACTCGTATGCAAACATCATCATTATAATACATCATAATTATTGCTTACTATATATAAATTCTCGCTCACGCATTTATTAAGTTATTTTATCTGTTCCTTAAAGTATATATATATATATATATATATATAAATAATATATAATCCTAATCCACCAATGACCCCTAATGATCTAGTTCTTCAAGGGATGAACAAATTACTCTCATATTCTACATACTATTGTACCGACTCACTCATCTACAGATGCTTCTTACCAATATTTATAGATACATCTGCACACTGACGTATAACTTCAACTATTCAACTATAAATCCCCTTTCTCCTTTTGAACGTATCACCAACCACTACAATCTGTACCCAATAAACATAAATGCACATTTGACCACAGGTCTATACATCATCCATTACGTAATTCTATTTTTACCTACAATAGTCAATAAAATTAGTTATGAATTGTACTATCATGGTAACCTTGAAAATCCATGAACTTTAAAATTTATATTTTTCCCTTTTATCTACTATTCATTATGTAATTCATAACACAGAAAAAAATAAAATTTGGTAAAAATTTTTAACCATATCATTGTTTATCTAACTTAATTGTTTGTCTAAATTAAAGTATTAATTGATTTTTTTTATATTTTGTAAGCAAGTGTCATTTTAAAGATTTGATTACTCTGCATTGTACTTAACGACCCGAACTCGTTCTGTATAAAACTTGTAATGTAAAGAAAAATTCGTCATCTAACTTGAATTAGTTACGATGTTATTTTCTCAATTCTATTATATTGTATTAATTGTATTATATTATTGTATTAATACCATTTTAGAGGGGGAAACTGTAAAAATGAACAATGAATAATCCATATTCATTTTTACATAAGAAACCAAAATTGCCTAAGCGAGTTTTGGATAAAAATTTTATTTGTAGCTTCCTATTTTTGTTTGTGTCACAACCCTATAATCTACCATTTCTGTGGTTTAGTCGTATCTATTTTCCATTTTTCATTGTTATAGAATTTATTATAATTAATTATGATTGTCTTCCATCTCACCCTCGACCCTAGATTATGCATACACATTGCATGTAACAGGATTGGAACCCGCAGTTGTACTTCTTAGTCATTGATACCCACTCTTTGTCTCTAATTCGTTCATGTAAATCTTCCTAATAATGATTTGTACTATACGTACAAATTCAATAACTATGACGTCACATTTTCCCGTCATTAATTTCCCTTCATTATATCTCTAGTATGCAATGTATGAAAATTCTTTATCATCATAATAAAAACTGTACACTCTATAGAAGTCATTATTTATATGTTATGTAGTATAAATATAACTATTATTAGACCATATCCCCGCCCCTATACGTCCATATTTTATCTTGATCATTATCCTATATAAATTTTATTAAATATTCATTTTTACTCGTGTCAATCTATGAAATGCAAAACTTCATGCCTTCGTTCGAAAACGCAAAAATACGTTCTCGTATTATTTTTTTTCATTATTATTTTTTATTGTATCACCTCCCGCATTGAACTCGAAAATGCTTAGTAAGTTATCAAATTCCGCTAACTGCCAGAATCGAACGCTTCAAAGATAAAAAAGTCTCCTTTCGCTCGATTCGAATTTATAACTTTATCATGCGTTATGTTATATCATGTGTGTCATGTCTCATGTACTTGTGTTGTATTAATAACCAAATATAATAACCATATAGTATAACCATCTAGTATAACCATCTAGTATAACCATATAGTATAACCATATAGTATAACAATATATTATAACCATATATAAATATATAAAAACACTGTAGGAATGGTAAACGACGTAATGTACTTCAATGAAACTGTAATTAAATGTAATGATTTAATTTATAATATAAGAATGTACTTTAATAGAACTGTAATGGACAATCATAAGCGAATGTGAAGTAATCCATAATTGTAATCGTAATTCTAATGAACCAAAATTAATACGGACTCAGTCGTGTACTTAATTTGTACTTATGTACTATTACGAAATGATATCGCCTTCAGAAATGAAGATTCGGCAAAAATATACGATTAGTTTTTATTTTTATTTTTTTAATTTTTATTTGGAATCTTTCAAACATCTGATCATGTGTTTAAAAGGGGGAAACTTAACCTTCAACTGTCTTCCCCCAAACATTTAGGTTTATATTATACATGTATTTGTAAAATTAGGCACTTCATTAAGTCACTTCATTACGGCACTTCATTACGAGACTCCTTTGTTAGCAGCCTCGCTGCGAGGAGGGGGCAGAGAGAGGCCCCTTGCCTCCTTAACTTTTTAGATTCCGGCCTGAGCCATGGTCGAAAGAGGTCGAACCTCTACCCCTGTAAATTCAGAGCACTAACTGTAAATTTTTAAGAAGTAAATTAGGGTAAGAGAAACTTTTTATTTTTCCCCTCGAGTTGGGCTATCTTCAGAAGAACTTAGTCAGTTAAGTCGATAAGTTATAAAAGAAAAATCGATAAGTTTAGTACCAAGAGAAAGTATCAGAGTATTATAGCAAGAGAAGAATTAATAATCGTCGACCCATAAAGCGAGAGAAAGAGACAACCCAAGCACCATAGAAGATATTGGCATAACAGTCTGGCGAGTCTGTAGCCAAGAGTTTAACAAGAGGCGACCGAAAAGAATTAGAATGTTATAGAAGAAATATCCGTTGCTGCCTCCTAACCAGAACCACCCCGTCGATTCCGAACCACCCCAGGGCCATAGACGGAGGGGTTAAAATATATATATATATATATATATATATATCTATATATATATATATATATAAATAAATATAAATATATTATAAATAAATGTAAATATATATACAAAAATAAATATATATATATATATATATATATATATATGATGAATAAAACCACGAAGGAAAGGAAACACAGATGGTGCTCAAGCGCTTTCGTCTAATGACATCCTCAGGAACACTGAAGTACATAAAGAGTTACAACCTATATATAAGTTACAGAAAAAAAAAAATCAATATATGTGTATATATATATATATATATATACAATAAACGGAAAAACAAAATTAAAGGATTGTGGAAGGGGGCACACAAATTTATAAGGAAAAACTATCGATTTTTAGCACAAGATTAAAAGAATTGTTTCCAAACCAATGTTATAGATAAAAAAAAAATTTATATGCATACAAATTTATACTGGAAATCTGCCCGGGTTTTAGCACTCTGCTCTTTTTGTATAAAAAAAAAAAAAATTGAACAATTATCGATTTTTAGCACAAGATTAAAAGAATTGTTTCCAACCAATGTTATAGATAAAAAAATAAAATATATATACAAATTTATACTGGAAATCTGCCCGGGTTTTAGCACTCTGCCCTATTTTTTGTATATAAAAATTGAAAAATAAAAGTTAGTGGTATACAAATTTACCAAAGATTTAGCGTTCTACCTTTCTTATCTAAATCTGTTCTGAAGGAATTCAAAACAACAGGATCGAGTTGAAAAAGACCTTTGCTTATGTTGAAGTTATTTGTTAGTTGGATAATGGCAGACTCAAGAATATTTATATTAACAATGTTGCTAGAGTGAAATAAAACTGAAGCATTATTCCAATCAATACAGTGGGATAACTCTGACAAATGGACAAAAAGGGCACTGGACAACTGTCCTGTTCTAACGGAATATTGATGCTGTTCTATACGTGTGTGCAAATCCTTTCCCGTCTGACCTATGTAAAAGGAATCACATTGTTTACAACCAATTTTATAGATAATGCCTGAATTATTGGTAGGGCTATTTTTTACAATGATATCTTTCACAATATTGTTATATGAAAATACTACATTATTATCCAAAAGTTTAAATACATTAGCAATGCCTAGAAAGCCCGGGAAAAATGGAAGTACTAAAATATTTTTTGACAAAGTACGAGTTATTATTGACGCGATAGAAAGTTCGTTTTGCCTTGTTGAGACAAGATTACATAAACGCGGATGGATAACACAGATCACTTCCAATACCGTTGATTTTTTCTAATTCGGCATCGATGTATTCCGGACTGGCGATCGTAAGGGCGCGGAGAAACATTGAAGAAAAAATGGCCTTCTTAGTGGGGGTGTCATGTCCCGAGTAAAAGTGTACGTAGGACAAAGCCCAGGTTTTAAGTTTAGTATCTATCGGAAAAAACAAACAATTTGTCCTACGTACACTTTTACTCGGGACATGACACCCCCCACTAAGAAGGCCATTTTTTCTTTAATGTTTCTCCGCGCCCTTAGGATCGCCAGTCCGGAATACATCGATGCCGAATTAGAAAAAATCAACGGTATTGGAAGTGATCTGTGTTATCCATCTGCGTTTATGTAATCTTGTCTCAACAATGCAAAACGAACTTTCTATCGCGTCAATAATAACTCGTACTTTGTCAAAAAATATTTTAGTACTTCCATTTTTCCCGGGCTTTCTAGGCATTGCTAATGTATTTAAACTTTTGGATAATAATGTAGTATTTTCATATAACAATATTGTGAAAGATATCATAGTAAAAAATAGCCCTACCAATAATTCAGGCATTATCTATAAAATTGGTTGTAAACAATGTGATTCCTTTTACATAGGTCAGACGGGAAAGGATTTGCACACACGTATAGAACAGCATCAATATTCCGTTAGAACAGGACAGTTGTCCAGTGCCCTTTTTGTCCATTTGTCAGAGTTATCCCACTGTATTGATTGGAATAATGCTTCAGTTTTATTTCACTCTAGCAACGTTGTTAATAGAAATATTCTTGAGTCTGCCATTATCCAACTAACAAATAACTTCAACATAAGCAAAGGTCTTTTTCAACTCGATCCTGTTGTTTTGAATTCCTTCAGAACAGATTTAGATAAGAAAGGTAGAACGCTAAATCTTTAGTAAATTTGTATGCCACTAACTTTTATTTTTCAATTTTTATATACAAAAAATAGGGCAGAGTGCTAAAACCCGGGCAGATTTCCAGTATAAATTTGTATATATATTTTATTTTTTTATCTATAACATTGGTTGGAAACAATTCTTTTAATCTTGTGCTAAAAATCGATAATTGTTCAATTTTTTTTTTTATACAAAAAGTGCAGAGTGCTAAAACCCGGGCAGATTTCCAGTATAAATTTGTATATACATAAAATTTTTTTTTATCTATAACATTGGTTGGAAACAATTCTTTTAATCTTGTGCTAAAAATCGATAGTTTTTCCTTATAAATTTGTGTGCCCCCTTCCACAATCCTTTAATTTTGTTTTCCGTTTATTGTATATATATATATATATATATATATATATTTTTTTTTTCTGTAACCTATATATAGGTTGTAACTCTTTATGTACTTCAGTGTTCCTGAGGATGTCATTAGACGAAAGCGCTTGAGCACCATCTGTGTTTCCTTTCCTTCGTGGTTTTATTCATCATAAATACTTTTCACGTGTTACTTTCGTGAAATAATTTTCATATATATATATATATATATATATATATATATGTTAAACACAGACCGTGCATGGAACAAGGAACTCTTCTGGGAAAATTAAATCCACTATAGTCCGAATAAGTAATGGTAAATGACAAATACCATAGTTTTTTTCCTTTTTCATGATTTTAGCCCGACGTGGGCAACGGGTCTCTCGCAAAGAGATCCCATAAATATAGCTTCCCTCACCAGCTATCTGCAAAGCAGACAGGATCCAGCTTTGGGACGTGAATCTAGGGTTTAAAGCAAGCCTAGATCCCTACACTCAGAACCTCTATGTCAAAATCACCTAAGAGCTGAAACTACACTTCTTCCATGCTCATAATATTGCTCAGTTATGAAACGCAGCTGTTCCACAGTCCATGCAGTCATCTTGAAGGGTTAGTTTTAACTAACACTTTTATTTTGTTTTGTATCTTATCTTGTCTTGTATTGTCAAAACCTATACAATCCTGTACAAACTTGTAACTATCCTCTTTCGAATGATGCGTATGATTTTATAAAAGGACTTATACTTTAAGAGTTACAGGGGTTTCTTTTGGGTCCCATTTCTCTGGATCACCCTTTATATATATATACACCTTACCTTACAACCTTACAAAGGTTCCGCGCGATGATTTCTCACTTCGCGAAGGTCAAGCTTGTCGCCCCTCCTCTCGAGTTGGCCTGGTGAAGTAGTGAGTTTGATTCTTGCGCTCTCCCTCTCACATAGCCAGGTACGCCCGGCTCATCGGAGATTGTTCTGAGCCAGGCGTCTAGTCTTCTTTTGAAGATTTTCACTGCAACTCCTTTCGTGTTTCTTAGGTCTTTGGGCAACTGATTAAACAGTTTTGGTCCTCTCACTACAAAACTATTTTCTTTCAGGGTTAAGGATGTTCCCTGTCTCGCCTTCAATTTGGGAATACGACACAGTCTACCGTTTGTTTGGGGAGTTATGGGATTCAGAGTAAGATTAGGGAGTAGTTTCTCCATTATTTTCCAAATGTAAATAATGGTGTATCTCTCTCTTCTCCTTTCCAGTGAATATAGGTCTAGTTCTCGTAACCTTTCCCAGTAATTTAGTTCTTTGTACCCATTGATCTTGGCTGTGAAGCTTCTTTGGATCCCCTCCAGCTGTCTAATGTCTTCTTTTTATATGGGGATGTTATGACCGAGCAGTATTCCAATTTGGGTATTATCAGGGTTTTCAGTAGAGGAATCATTACATTCCTATCCCTTCGTTTAAAGGTTCTCAATATCTGACCCTATCTTTGCTCTGTTTACTGCTATCTTATTTTGTGTTTCAAATTTGGCATCATCTGTCATTACAACCCCTAAATCTTTTGCTCTGGAATTTCTCTGAATTTCCTGTCCATTTGGGGTATAATATTCCATGGACTTTAGGTCTTCTCTTTTTCCGCACCGTAATAGCTGAAATTTCTCGGTGTTAAAGTTCATATTGTTGTCTTCCGACTACTTGTAGATTTTGTTTATATATATATATGATGAATAAAACCACGAAGGAAAGGAAACACAGAATGGTGCTCAAGCGCTTTCGTGTAATGACATCCTCAGGAACACTGAAGTACATAAAGAGTTACAGCCTATATATAGGTTACAGAAAAAAAAAATATATATATATACATACAAACATATATATACAATAAAAGGAGAATTAAAAATAAAAATTAAACATTAATGTTTAATTTTTATTTTTATTTCTCCGTTTCTTGTATATATATAAATAATTATATATATATACATAATTATATATATACAGGGTGTCCCGTAAGTCTGGACCCATAGGGAAAAATAATAAAATTACAAAATAGTCCAAAAATTTATTACATAATCTGTTCAAAGTGTCCGCCGTTGTGTCGCACACATAGTTGAAGACGCAATCTCCACTGCGACAGCACTTTCTGAATCACAGTCGCAGAAATTTCTTGACACGCCTCCACAATGCGTGCTTTAAGGTGGAAAATGTTCTGAAGTTTGACCTCGTACACTTTGGCTTTCAAGTGGCCCCACAAATAAAAATCATAATAAAAAATAATAAAAAAATAATAATAATAAAATAATAATAACATAATAAAAAAATATATTATAAATCCCTATGGGTCCAGACTTACGGGACACCCTGTATATATATATATATATATATATATATATATATACTATTTTTTTTCTGTGACCTATATAGGCTGTAACTCTATATGTACTTCATTGTTCCTGAGGGTCATTAGACGAAAGCACTTGAGCACCATTCTGTGTTTTCTTTCCTTCGTGGTTTTATTCATCATAATATTTTTCACGTGTTACTTTCGTGAAATAATTTTCATATATATATATATATATATATATATATATATATATATATATATATATATATATATATATATATATAA
>JAJOZX010003053.1:380000-397500 GCA_023014485.1 Bathynomus jamesi | reverse complement strand
GTTACCACTTTATCATTTTATGATTGAATTCCATATAATTTCCAAGTGCTTCACAAAAATAGATCCTGACTTTATGTACACCCTGTATATATATATATATATATATATATATATATATATATATATAAATATATACATACATATATATATATATATATATATATATATATATATAGTCGAACACTTAGAATTGCATAAACTAGTTAGAAATACGCAGCACGGTTTTAGGCGAAACAAATCTTGCTTAACTAATCTTTTAGAATTTTTCCAAAGCGTGGTTGACGTTTACGATAGACATCGGGCGGTTGATGTAGTGTATTTAGATTTTCAAAAAGCGTTTGACACCGTGCCGCACAAAAGATTCATTGAAAAAACTAAGGCTCATGGAATCAGGGGTGTAGTAATAAATTGGCTAGAAGAGTGGTTGCGAGGTAGGAAACAGAGGGTGGTTGTTGATGGAGCGGAGTCGTGTTGGGCGAATGTAGAGAGTGGGGTTCCTCAGGGCTCTGTATTGGGCCCCTTGCTTTTTCTTATATATATTAACGATTTAGATGTCGGCCTAGAAAGTACAGATTTAACGTCGATAAGTGCAAAATTTTGCGTATAGGTTCGCGTAACGGTAATTTTGTGTATAATATGTCACGGAAAGAGTTAACAAGCGTAGAGCAGGAAAAAGATTTAGGAGTTATAGTCACTGGTGATTTAAAAGTAGCGAAACAAAGTACAGCAGCGGTCAATAAGGCGAACAATGTGTTAGGTTTTATAGCTCGGAATTTTTAGTAAAAATCGCGCGATATTATAGTTCCTCTTTATAAATCATTAGTCAGACCCAATTTGGAGTACGCGGTCCAATTTTGGAATCCGAATATGCGCAAAGATATAGACAAAATCGAAAGAGTTCAAAGACGAGCAACTAAGATGATTCCGTCGCTTAGGTCAAAGTCGTACGAGGATAGGCTTAAGGAGTTAAAATTGACTACACTCGAGACTCGGAGGCTAAGGGGTGATCTAATCCAGGTGTTCAAATTTATGAATGGGTTCGATAACGTAGATAGAGATAGCTTTTTCGAAATATCTCAATATAATAGGACTAGAAATAACCGGTGTAAGTTGACAAGTAGAAGGTTCGAGACAACAGTTGCCAAAAACTTTTTTAGGCACAGAATAGTAAATAGCTGGAATAGTTTGCCGGTAGAAGTAATTAGTAGCACGTCTATAAACATGTTTAAAAATCGATTAGACGCATATGTTGATAGATTGGGTATAGTTTAAGGTAGTAAAATTAAGGCTTTGTGGGGATAGATCCCACAGCTCAACACAAGTGTTGTGGGATATAGGGAGGCAGCATCTTGGGTTAGGGGATACTCTCTGTCCTTACACACCCCATTTATAGAGATTACTCTGCCGAGCGGTGCCCCCCATAGTACTGTGAGGTATTGAAAAACTCATGATCTTCACTTACCCCACAAACACCTTTAAATGGGAGACCCAAAATGGGTGCACACACATTTCTACATTACTGTACAGTCTTTACAGCCACACCCTACACTTTTCCTCTGTACTTTTTCCCATGCTTTTTGACATGAAAAGGCCGAAAATCACAACCATTTTGACCTAGGTTGTTGGGAAGCATTGCCGCATGGAGCTTTACGTTTTCTGCCTTGAAATCGGCCAAAAGCACCAGTTCCGGGGTCCCTTGAATCATGTTTTGCACTATAACTTTTTATCTAAACAAGATAGAGCAACAAAATAGGCACCAAATTAAAGTGTTTTTAATCCTCTTTCTAAATTATACAATTTTGATAGTCTTGGAACAAGAAATGGCACATTGGTACATACAAAGTTTTCAGAAATATCACAAAATTCGTTTTCTCACACTCAAGGCAGACAAGGCGCCTTATTCATGACACAAATTTGAGATTAACATTTTGTCACAAGTCTAATCGATCAAGAAGTGAAAGCATTACATGATGATTAATTTCATAATGACATTTACACAGTCAGTTGTTGAGAGTTTGTTTCTTGAAGCTGTCAAAGCGGCGTCTGTTGAACTCCACAGCTTGAAGGAGATAGTCCCTTTGCTTGGCATCTGTTGTTATGACATTTGCAAAGTCGCTCATCATCTTGACACCACGTTCAGCAATGTCATTCACCGCTTTCAGATTCTTAACATAGTCCAACGCTTTTCTGTAGTCCTCATTCTGTGGCCAAGACGTGACAAGTTCCAGAAGCCACTCGGATCCAATGTTCAGTGTGTCCAGCAGGAAATGTGATTCTGGGCCAATGAGATCAACCAGGGTGGTCTTAGCTGTGACTCTCTGGAATAGAGGCTTTCCTGTTCTGAAGCTGTCTGGCTTCTCAGTGGCATGTAACTGGGCAGCAATGTCGTGCTTCAATGTATCACTCAATCTACTGCTGAACAGGGCAAATGGCACGACTTCCTGCGTCAGGTACCATTTGTGGTTTTCCATCTTATTAAGTACTGCATCAGCAAGCTCTGGGTCAGTTTTCTTGTACTTCAACATGTCCTGGATTAGACTTAGATCATTCACGGGAGCATCTGCAGCAGACATTGACATCATCCATACAGGAGTGTAGAACAGCGCAAGGAAGGTGTTGAGTCTTTCCAGCTTTGATACAGTGTCTTCGTCGTACTCAAGTTGATCTGCAAACATCAGCATTTTCATGGAGTACAGGTTTCTGGCCATCCATCTGGCCTGATGAATGGCGCCTGGTCGACTCCAGTGAATACATCGAGGAGGCGTTCCTCCAAGAACAATGACTGTCAGTTCAGCCATTTCCTTGTAGTCGGCTCTTGGAAGCCTTTCTGCTGTTAGAATGTCTTGGAGTATTTCTTCACTGTTCTTCTTCTTTTCCTTCAGCCATTTGCTGTTGATAGCCAGCATCTTTGGGTTTTCCTTGGACAAGTCCGTCCAAACATCCTTCAGATGCTCAAACCAGGGATTATCTGGCCCCTTCACCTTCCCAAACAGCTTCTCCCCAACTGCTCCTACTAGGATTTCCAGGATGTGATGTCGACAGGCCAGATAAAACACCTTTTTGTTCAGCATTTTCTCTAGCAGTTTGGCAGCTCCTCTGTGAACTCCACTGTTACTGGATGTAGTGTCAAAAACAAGGCAGTAACATTATCCATAAGTTCCCATGTCTCCAGTAAATCCATTGAAACCTCAGCCTGAGCTGTGCCAGAAGAATTGTCGATGACAGGTACTCCCAATAACTTTCCTTCAGTGTATGAAGGTGGACCAGACACTAGCACAGCTAAAGTCTCTGAGGTACTTCCAGGTTCACTGCCCAAGACATCTTTGAGCAACTTTCCATCCCAGTGTAAGGCAGCGTACTGTGGGGGGTTTTCACAAAACTTGGACATGTGACTCTGGCTGATATTATACCTGGACAGCATTCTGTTGCGACGTGTTGTTGAGGTTGAGATGACGAAGTTATCCAGATCAGCCTCTCCAGCTTTCAAGGTGGCAGAAACCATGGCAGTAACTTGATTGTCTGATAAACCAAGACGATCAGCTGTATTGCAGATGACATCACATTCCATGACCTTCCTTGGAAACGTCAAAGTCACACTAGTCACAGTGTCTTGATGGTGAGAACATCCAGGACGAGGCTGATGGTAATCCATGTCCTCTGTGTTAGCGTCGTTGTCAGTTGAGTCACCCCAGGTAATGTCATCCACATGAACAACTGCCTCTTGTTCTGCTGCAGCTGTAAAATAGTACAACATGTTAAGACAGTAATGTTAAGTACATGCTAAATATCGCAATGGAGTAAAACTTAAAACTTTTTGTGACGTTCAAAGTAATTAGTTTTACCTTGTTCTTGTCTATGCTGCAGTCTTTCATTCCTCGCTGCTTGCTGCAGGGATCTTGTCTCAAAAATCTTGTCATGACCAGACATATGACCTTTCCTCTCAGTCTTTTGGTCTTCGTAGAACCTGATATCCTCATCTTTCTTCTCTCTGGATAACAGTCTGTTGTTCTGTATTTCCTGGATTGCATCTGGAGCTCCTATATCGAACAGGCTGTCTAATTCCAGCACAAATGCTCCTCTTTTTCCTCCAGGGTTACTTGCTCTTCCTTTGCTTTTCACCAGAGCACGATGTTTCTCATGTAGTTTCATGAAGAGCTTCATTGCGTTGTACTTGGTCATTGTCTTGATCCTAGCCATCTGCCAGAATGGGATGATAGATTCAACTGTTTCATATGCAAGGTCTTGAACCATGGGCCTCCCTGCATTTTCCGGTAAATTCTGAAGATTAAGGAAATACTGGAACGCCTGTCTGTTGGTGGGAAGCTGGGAACCACTGATAAAAGCTGAAGGGTATCCAACCAGGAAAGTTTCAGTGAGAGATCTGGTAGATGGCCCAGTTGACACCTGCCTGTGGACAGTACGTGGAGGTTCTGAGATATCAACTGTGCGCCCACGGAGCTCCCTCAGCTCCTTGCTTAATGCCATTGTGAAGTTGTAACTTGTAGATGGTTTTCTAGATTCTGATTGAGTTTCTGTTGTTTCCTGAAAAATGATAGATAATTATTATTATTATTATTATTATTAATTATTATTTATATTATTATTATTATTATTATTATTATTATTATTATTATTATTTATTAATTTTATGCTCTTTCATTTGATACCTAATTTGTTGCTCTATCTTGTTTAGATCAAAAGTTAAAGTGCAAAACATAATTCAAGGGACCCCGGAATTGGCGCTTTGGTCGATTTCAAGGCAGAAAATTTAAAGCTCCATGCGGCAATGCTTCCCAACATCCTAGGTCAAAATAGTTGTGATTGTCGGCTTTTTCAGGTCAAAAAGCATGGGAAAATGTACAGAAACCTATGAAAATAAGAAAAAGTTGATTTTTGAACAGGCCTAGTGTAACATATTTGTGGATAGTAGTCTAATATGACTTGATCCTCTGGATCCAGAGATTCTATCTTTAGTTTTAAATCGATAATTAATTAGTTTTAAATTGATAATTATTTAGTTTCGTAAAAATTGGTCGTTGCCAATGTACAGGCAGTTTTTACATAAATTTCTTATGTTCTTGTGGTTTGGAACCCACGTAAAATTGTAGGTCCCCTCCACCACCACGGAGGACATACAGAATACACAATTACGAACACAGTTTGGTAGACCAGCCATGAGTGGATCCTGGGGTCTTTGTTGTTCTGAAACATTATAACATATATATATATATATATATATATAATATATATATATATATATATATATATATATATAAATATATATTTATATATATATATAAATAAATATATATATATATATATATAAATTATATAATATATATATATATATATATATATATATATATATATATATTGAAAGATATATTAAAGATAATAATATTTTGAACGTTATACAAGTAAAGCACACAATTCCAGAACAAATAGATTCGACTATAGCAGAACTTAAATTGAACGATTTCAAACTTGCTGTTGCGTTATATATAGTTCTCCTAATCAAACAGCTGAAACGGACGAAGCGTTATATCGTGAACTAAAGAGAATAATAGGTAGTGAACAGGGTTTAGTTATGGGTGACTTTAATTGCGCCAACGTGAATTACGATACAATGCAGGGAGACGCGGAAGGTAATCTTTTAGTTAATTTTCTCGAGTATAGCTTTCTTATTCAAAAGGTTGGGGAACCTACGAGGTTGGACAGTATTTTAGATTTAGTAATAAGTACGGATGATAGGCTAATTACTGATCTTCACGTAATAGAACCCTTAAGCAAGATCGATCATAGTATAGTAAAGTTTGTTCTCTCAGTATGTCACTCGAAACCAGCTAACTCGACTAAAATTCCTAACTTCCAGCACGCAGACTTTTGTAAATTTTGAAATAAATTGTCACACGTCATTTGGGAAAACGTAATGGGGAACTCCAACGCAAAACTAATGTGGGAATCGTTTGAAACAGTTTTAGGACAATAAATGAGGAATGTGTACCGTACAAAATTAAGCGTGCGAAAGTAAATAACAAGCCCTTGTGGTTTCCTTCTAGAGTAGGAGACATTATAAAGAGTAGAGATAGGGCTTATAGGCTACATAAGTGCGATACATATCTCTAAGGCGTGAAGCGAAAAGTGATAAAAAAGTCCAAGCGCGAATTTGAAATCTCCATAGCTCGTGACGGTAAACAAAACCCCAAGCGATTCTTTCAATAAGCCCACAATAAAAATCCAGTAAAAAGTGTCTTGGGGCCGTTGAAAAATGTTAACGGAGATCTAGTTTCTGAAAACAAGGAAATGGCTACTTTGCTAAACGAATTCTTTAACCCTTTAACGCCGACCGTTGCCTTATGGCAACACGAGCTTGACAATCTATTTTAAGCCTTACGATCTAAATATTAGAGGTTATTCTGGCTTGAACAGGAAAAAAATAAAAATTTCATAATTCAGGCGTGAAAGGGTTAAGTCAGTTTTTACTATAGAAGATGTAGCGAATATCCCTACGGTCATAGACATAATACCTTTTGATAATGGTAATATTTTGGATAATATTGTGGTTAGTGAAGGGGAAGTAATGCGCTATATTGATAAAATGAAAACGCGTAAATCACCGAGGCCGGATTCCATATATCCCATACAAATAAAAGAATTAAAAGATAGCATTGTTGTGCCGCTAACAAAGATTTTTAATGCGTCTATTTCTGAGGGGTGCATACCAGATAATTTCAAGTTAGCAAACGTAACACCTATCTTTAAGAAAGGCAATAAAGGTGCGTCGGGAAATTATAGGCCAATCAGTTTAACGTCTGTTGTAGGTAAGCTACTGGGATCAATAATTAGGGATCGTATAGTCGAACACTTAGAATTGCATAACTTAGTTAGAAATACGGAGCACGGTTTTAGGCGAAACAAATCTTGCTTAACTAATCTTTTAGAATTTTTTCAAAGCGTGGTTGACGTTTACGATAGTCATCGGGCGGTTGATGTAGTGTATTTAGATTTTCAAAAAGCGTTTGACACCGTACCGCACAAAAGACTCATTGAGAAAACTAAGGCTCATGGAATCAGGGGTGTAGTAATAAATTGGATAGAAGAGTGGTTGCGAGGTAGGAGACAGAGGGTGGTCGTTGATGGAGCGGAATCGTGTTGGGCTAATTTAGCGATTGGCGTTCTTCATGGTTCTGTATTGGGCCCCTTGCTTTTTCTTATATATATTAACGATTTAGATGTCGGCCTAGTGAGTACAGTTTCAAAGTTTGCGGATGACACGAAGCTGGGTGGTAGGGCGATTAATGACGAAGATAGAAGTAAAATCCAGAATGATCTGAATAAAATCGTTGATTGGTCAGTCACCTGGCAAATGAGATTAAACGTCGATAAGTGCAAAATTTTACATATAGTTTCGCGTAATGGTAATTTTGCCGATATTATGTCAGGAAAAAAGTTGATAAGCGTAAAGTAGGAAAAAGATTTAGGAGTTATAGTCACTGGTGATTTAAAAGTAGCGAAACAAAGTACAGCAGTGGTCAATAAAGCGAACAAAGTGTTAGGTTTTATAGCTCGGAATTTTGAGTACAAATCGCGCGATATTATAGTTCGTCTTTATAAATCATTAGTTAGACCCCATTTGGAGTACGCGATCCAATTTTGGAATCCGCATATGCGAAAAGATATAGACAAATTCGAAAGAGTTCAAAGACGAGCAACTAAGATGATTCTGTTGCTTAGGTCAAAGTCGTACGAGGATAGGCTTAAGGAGTTAAAATTGACTACACTCAAGACTAGGAGGCTAAGAGGTGATCTAATCCAGGTTTTCAAAATTATGAATGGGTTCGATAACGTAGACAAAGATAGCTTTTTCGAAATATCTCAATATAGTAGGACTAGAAATAACGGGTGTAAGTTGACAAGTAGAAGGTTCGAGACAGCAGTTTCCATAAACTTTTTTACGCACAGAATAGTAAATAGCTGGAATAGTTTGCTGGTAGAAGTAATTAGTAGCACGTCTATTAAGATGTTTAAAAATCGATTAGCCGCATATGTTGATAGATTGGGTATAGTTTAAGGCGTGACCGGACAGCTCATACCAGGACAACACATACCCGGAAAACTCAGACCCGGACAACTCAGACCCGGACAACTCATACCTAGGACAACTCATACCTAGGACAACTCATACTCTCTTCATCAATTACCACCCCATTGTTGATCTTTTCATCTATATCCACCCCGAAAGTTTAAACTCTGCAAATTAACCAAAATAAGATAAGAAAACAATAACAACAAATTTATTATTTATTGCAAATATATAATAATTAGAGAACCATTATTTACATAGGATAAAATTTGAATGCCCGGTTAGGTAAACTGTACGCCCTTGACGATTGGTTAGGTTTAGTCGTGATATTTTCGTTAGTTTTAACGAAAATATCACGACTAAACCTAACCAATCGTCAAGGGCGTACAGTTGACCTAACTGGGCATTCAATGAACCCAACCGGGTATTCAGTTGACCTAACCGGGCATTCAATGAACCTAACTGGGCATATATATATAAGCAAACAACCACAAGGAAAAGGAAACACAAAGTCCGAGCGCTTTCGTGAATATATCACGAAAGCGCTCGGACTTTGTGTTTCCTTTTCCTTGTGGTTGTTTGCTTATTAATAAGGTCACGTGTTATTTTGTGATTTTAGTGTATATATATATATATATATATATAATATATATATATATATATATATATAACTTGCATGAATTTTAAATGTTTAAATTTAATTTTAATTTTCCAAAATAAATGTTTTCATTAATTTTAAAAATAAATGTTTTCATTTCAAAATGTTTTCATTAATAACTTGCATGAATTCTAAAGGTTTAAATTTAATTTTTAATTTTACAAAATAAATGTTTTCATTAATTTTTCATTTTTTTTTCTGGTCCTAGGTATGAGTTGTACTAGGTATGAGTTGTCCTAGGTATGAGTTGTCCTAGGTATGAGTTGTCCGGGTATGAGTTGTCTGGGTATAAGTTGTCCTGGTATGAGCTGGCCTGGTATGAACTGTCCTAGAACCAGTTTAAGGTAGTAAAATTAAGGGTTGGTTAAGATAGATTTTGATTCTCTTTTCATTAAAGATCACAATAACCAGACTAGAGGTCATAGTGTGAAATTATTTAAGCCAAGATGTAGAAGAAATTTAAGAAAACATATTTGAACTAGTGTTGTGGGATATAGGGAGGCAGCATCTTGGGTTAGGGAATACTCTCTGTCCTTACACACCCCATTTAAAGAGATTCGTCTGCCGAGCGGTGCCCCATAGTACTGTGAGTTATTGAAAAACTCATGATCTTCACTTGCCCCACAAACACCTTTAAATGGGAGACCCATAATGGGTGCACACACATTTCTACATTACTGTACAGTCTTTACAGCCACACCTACACTTTTCCTCCTAAGTATATATATTGTAATGTATATGGTTGTAAATTGTGACTTGGTCCGCAATTGATATGGACCGTGACTTATTTTTGGTTGGCAGGGTACTGGTATTAATGGATACCGTAATGAAATTGAGTGGATTCTTTGGATCTGATATATTTGCATGTCGGTTATAAATAGATATAGAGTGTAACATATTTGTGGATAGTAGTCTATTATGACTTGATCCTCTGGATCCAGAGATTCTATCTTTAGTTTGAAATTGATAATTAATTAGTTTTAAATTGATAATTATTTAGTTTTGTAAAAATTGGTTGTTGCCAATATACAGGCAGTTTTTACATAGTGGAGCCACCTCGATATATATATATATATATATATATATATATATATATATATATATATATATATATATACAGTGTGTCCGTAAAGTCATGGTGGGATTTTAAATAGCTATATTATTGCAACGAAACATGATAATGAGATGAAAAAAAGGCAAATTGAAGAACAACTCTAAAAGAATAACTTTATTTCACGTAGTTCGATGTGGGCTCCTCTGGTAGCCCTGCAGACATCTAGGCGGTGATGTGTGTCCGTAAAGTCATGGTGGGATTTTAAATAGCTATATTATTGCAACGAAACATGATAATGAGATGAAACAATGCCAAATTTAAGAACAACTCTCAAAGTTGTATCTTGTAGTTAGTCTAGGCTAAGCTTAACCTTTATCTCGTAGTTAGTCTAGGCTGTCCACATGCCTATGTTGAACATGAGCGTAATAGCCCGAAAGTTAATGTGTGTGGTGTGCTCTAGCACGAGATCGAGTGATTGGTCCATTTTTCTTCGCGGAACCCACTGTGACGTCACACAACTACCTCGCTATGTTGGAACATTTTGCAGTACCCCAATTTATTGACAATGTCATCTTTCAGCAAGATGGTGCTCCTCCGTAATATGCCAACGTTGTTCGAGAATTCCTTAATGAAAAATTTCCACAGAGATGGATAGGAAGAGGAGGATGGAAGCCATGGCCTCCACGCTCTCCGGACCTGACACCTTTGGACTTTTATTTGTGGGGTTACGTCAAGCAAAGCGTGTACAGTGTACCCATTAGGGATATTCATCACTTGCACGAGCGAATCACGGAAGCTATCGCATCCGTCACTCCTGATGTTCTTGGGCGTGTGTGGCTGGAATTGAATCACCGCCTAGATGTCTGCAGGGCTACCAGAGGAGCCCATATCGAACTACGTTAAATAAAGTTATTCTTTTAGAGTTGTTCTTCAATTTGCCTTTTTTTCATCTCATTATCATGTTTCGTTGCAATAATATAGCTATTTAAAATCCCACCATGATTTTACGGACACACTGTATATATGAAAATTATTTCACGAAAGTAACAAATGAAAAATATTTATGATGAATAAAACCACGAAGGAAAGGAAACACAGAATGGTGCTCAAGCGCTTTCGTCTAGTGACATCCTCAGGAACACTAAGTACATAAAGAGTTACAGCCTATATATTGGTTACAGAAAAAAAAATATATATATATGTATACAATAAACCGAGAGGTAAAAATAAAAATTAAACATTAAAGGATTGTGGGAGGAGCATACAAATTTGTAAGGAAAAACTACCGATCAAATGAATTGTTTCCAACCACTGTTATAGATAATTAAAAAAAAAAAATACAAATTTATACTGGAAATCTGCCCGGGTTTTAGCACTCTACCCTTCTTGTTTACGTTCGAAGTATATGAAAATAAATTGAAAAATAAAAGTTATTAGAGTAACTTACAAGTTTACCAAAGATTTAGCGTTCTACTCCTTCTAGAGTAGGAGACATTATAAAGAGTAGAGATAGGGCTTATAGGCTACATAAGTGCGATACATATCTCTAAGGCGTGAAGCGAAAAGTGATAAAAAAGTCCAAGCGCGAATTTGAAATCTCCATAGCTCGTGACGGTAAACAAAACCCCAAGCGATTCTTTCAATAAGCCCACAATAAAAATCCAGTAAAAAGTGTCTTGGGGCCGTTGAAAAATGTTAACGGAGATCTAGTTTCTGAAAACAAGGAAATGGCTACTTTGCTAAACGAATTCTTTAACCCTTTAACGCCGACCGTTGCCTTATGGCAACACGAGCTTGACAATCTATTTTAAGCCTTACGATCTAAATATTAGAGGTTATTCTGGCTTGAACAGGAAAAAAATAAAAATTTCATAATTCAGGCGTGAAAGGGTTAAGTCAGTTTTTACTATAGAAGATGTAGCGAATATCCCTACGGTCATAGACATAATACCTTTTGATAATGGTAATATTTTGGATAATATTGTGGTTAGTGAAGGGGAAGTAATGCGCTATATTGATAAAATATTTCACGAAAGTAACAAATGAAAAATATTTATGATGAATAAAACCACGAAGGAAAGGAAACACAGAATGGTGCTCAAGCGCTTTCGTCTAGTGACATCCTCAGGAACACTAAGTACATAAAGAGTTACAGCCTATATATTGGTTACAGAAAAAAAATATATATATATGTATTAGGGTGTCTCAAATATACGAATGGAGGATTTCGGGTCGGGGCGACGCTTGCCCGTATTACACCTTTATAAAGGATTGTTATCACAAAATTTGACAGCTGTAGGAGGATTTTTAGGGGTCACTCAAGTTCGCCACTTCTGTTTCACTTATACAAGATTTTCTTCTCTTTCGCAGGTGATGGTTACTAGAGCAGGAAACCAGTTGTGGTTGCTGGACAAGGCCCCGATTGCAGCGATTGTTTGTCCACAACTTCCATCGAAGGAGCAATGCCTGCTCCTTTACTTCCACCACCACCAAGACCAAGAGGGAAGGAAGACCAAATCGGAGAGCATTCGCCTGGTGGTGGAAACCATCTGGCCCATCTGGGAGAAGGCCAACATACCAACTACCACCAAGAAGTACGCAGGGGAGAAGCTGGCGAAGTTGATCGATACCTACGACGCACTCAAGAAGAACAGGACAAAGCCGCAAGAGGGTTACCGGTACAAGGAGGGGATGTTCAAGTCGGATTTGGAAGACGTGTTTGACGTGGCTCACTCCTCCGCGCTATCCTCCTCCAAGGTCCCTCAGGAGGACAAGGATTTTCTCACCTCGCAGAGGGAAGACAGGATGTCGTCAAGTCTTGCGGGGGTGGACCAGAAGACAGCGAAGAAGAAAGCTGTGAAGCGGAAGAGGGATCTTGCAGCCACGGCTAGGAAGAGTAAATGGGATGCTGGGGTGACACAGCTCATGGAGGTAGCGATCTTGGAGGTGGATGGTAGCAGCACTGAAATGAACACGGAAGACGAGGATGATGACGACGAGACGTACCAAGCGCCCAGCACCAGCAAGGCCCAGACTCAAAAGAAAAGGCGAATGAATGCCCTCACGGACCCGAATCTCATCGCTGCTTGGGTCATGACCTGGATGACCTGGTAATCTCGCCAGCAACTGTTCATCGAACACGGAACAAGATCCGAAAGGAGATGGGAGAAGAGTTGACCCGAAAGTTCGAAGCTTCTGGTCCTTTAGTCTTGCACTGGGATGGGAAACTGTTGGAAGATATCGCCAAGGAGAAGAAGGAGGTTGACCGGATTGCTGTTGTGGTGACGGGCGATGGAGTCGAGGAGCTTCTTGGTGTACCCGTTGCGGTGGACGGCACTGGAAAAGAACAGGCTGCAGCCGTACTCCAGGAAGTCCAGGCTTTTGGCATTTCGGAGCAAATCATTGGACTGGGATTCGACACCACAGCTGTGAACGCTGGGATGATCCAAGGTGCTTGCGTTCGCATTGAGCAGGAGTTTGGCCGTCCCATGTTGTGGTTGGCTTGCCGTCACCACGTCTTGGAGATCTTACTCAAGGATGTCTTCGTGCGATGTCTGGGGCCGTCCTCTTCCCCTGACATTCTCCTCTTCAAAAGATTTCAACAGCGGTGGGCCTCCATTGACAAAGGGTCATTCTTGTCCATCGGTGACGAAAGCAATCCCACAACAACTGACAACTGGGCAAATCAAGCGTCTTCCATGAAGAAATACCTGCAGCAGACGCTTTCCCACGGCACACATCCCCGAGAAGACTACCGTGAACTCCTCATCCTTTCCTACCGCTTCCTTGGCAGTCAGGTCCAGGGGGATTTCGTCAGCCTGGGGCCTATCACCACGCAAGATGGATGGCCAAAGCCATCTATGCCCTCAAGATTTTCATGTTCCGTCACCAACTGGACCTGACAGCCAGGGAAGAAGGAGGACTTCGGCGGCTGTGTTTGTTCATCTCCCTCGCGTACGTGAAGCAGTGGAATGAGGCAATGGTCTCGAATCGAGCTCCACTGAACGACCTAGAGTTCCTTCGCATGCTCGAGGCATACCCTGACAAGGAAGTCAGCCACACGGCATTCATGGCCTTGAAAAGGCACCTGTGGTACCTCTCAGAGGATCTCGTGGGGCTTGGTTTCTTTGACGACCGCATTCCAAAGGACACGAAGCTAAAGATGGTCCAACGACTTCAATCCCCCGCCACGAAGAAAGGACTCAAGCGGATCGATCCGAAGAACTTCAATCCACAGCAATCCATCGAGCTCTTCGTCACCCGGAGAACAAAAGAAGTCTTCTTCCGCGCGATCCTTCCAGAATCTGAGTCTCCCACCTTCCTCATGAAAGATCCAGAGGATTGGATCAATGACCAGGATTGGATCACGGCGCAAAAGAGGGTGAAAGCCCTGAAGGTGGTCAATGGCGCCGCCGAGCGTGGTATCGCTTTGATGAAAAGATTCAATTCCACCATCACGCGTGATGAGAAGCAGAAGCAATTCGTCCTCAAGGTGGTTCGGGCTCACCAGAAGTTGATCCCCGTCAAGACGAAGGAGAGCTTGAAGAGTAAAATCAAGTAGTGTAGGACAGATTGATGATGAAAACAATCCATTTATACGCGCTTATTTCAATTAATGAAAGGTGCATTTCGTTTATTTTCATTTTTGTTCAGAAATAAAGAGAATAAGAGAATGATAGAAATTTCTTTTTTTTCCTAAATAGATACAAGAAAGTGTTAAACTTGAGTGACCTCTAAATACTGTTCGATTCCCATCATTTTTCGATTTTTAGAACCTCTATGCCTATTGAAATCGGGGCAGCATTCGCGAGCAAGAGAAAATCGAAAAAAAAAAATTCTATGTATTATTGAGACACCCTAATATGTATACAATAAACGGAGAGGTAAAAATAAAAATTAAACATTAAAGGATTGTGGGAGGAGCATACAAATTTGTAAGGAAAAACTACCGATTTTTAGCACAAGATCAAATGAATTGTTTCCAACCACTGTTATAGATAATTAAAAAAAAAAAATACAAATTTATACTGGAAATCTGCCCGGGTTTTAGCACTCTGCCCTTCTTGTTTACGTTCGAAGTATATGAAAATAAATTGAAAAATAAAAGTTATTAGAGTAACATACAAGTTTACCAAAGATTTAGCGTTCTACCCTTCTTATCTAAATCTGTTCTGAAGGAATTCAAAACAACAGGATCGAGTTCGAGTTGAAAAAGACCTTTGCTTATGTTGAAGTTATTTGTAAGTTGGATAATGGCAGACTCAAGAATGTTTCTATTAACAATGTTGCTAGAGTGAAATAAAACTGAAGCATTATTCCAATCAATACAGTGGGATAACTCTGACAAATGGACAAAAAGGGCACTGCACGACTGTCCTGTTCTAACGAAATATTGATGCTGTTTTATACGTGTGTGCAAATCCTTTCCCGTCTGACCTATGTAAAAGGAATCACATTGTTTACAACCAATTTTATAGATAATGCCTGAATTATTGGTAAGGCTATTTTTTACTATGATATTTTTCACAATATTGTTATATGAAAATACTACATTAATATCCAAAAGTTTAAGTACATTAGCAATGCCTAAAAAGCCCGGGAAAAGTGGAAGTACTAAAATATTTTTTGACAAAGTACGTGTGTTATTATTGACACGATAGAAAGTTCGTTTTGCCTTGTTGAGACAAGATTCCATAAACGCAGATGGATAACACAGATCACTTCCAATACCGTTGATTTTTTTCAACTCGGCATTGATGTATTCCGGACTGGCGATCCTAAGGGCGCGGAGAAACATTGAAGAAAAAATGGACTTCTTAGTGGGGGTGTCATGTCCCGAGTAAAAGTGTACGTAGGACAAATTGTTTGTTTTTTTCCGATAGATACTAAACTTAAAACATGGGCTTTCCCTATGTACACACACATCCAAAAACGGGATTGAGTTGTCCTGTTCCACTTCGGCTTGCTGTTCCCTCTCTTGTCTCTGTTTGTGTCCGTGTTTTCTTCTACATTAATGAAGGGGCATGCAATTCGTATCCGACGAAAGTTTCTTACTAATTGTCTAGAGGAGCAAGTTCTTCCCAAATCCCTCCTTCCGATTCGCCTCAGACAAATTGACGACCATCCGTTCAACAACTTCAGCAGATTAATTTTAAAGAAACATATTGAAGTCACCAGACAAAATGAGTGGTCCGCCTTCATAAATTTAAGCATTGCCAAACGTAATTTTGTGACCGTTATTGCCCAACCGTGGATCCAACCTTTGTTTGATGAAATTTACAACGAGTTGCGTCGGAGAACTTCACTTCGTAACATTTTGGATCGAAAAATTAAGTCTCATTCGAAATAGTCAGTGGAGTAAAAAGCAAGCTCAAAGTGTGTTTTGAACCTTTCTTCGAAAAACATTAGTGACGATGCAAAAAGTACCCTTGGATATGGTATGTCCTTTTTTATTGTTAAAAAACCTTCGGCTTTACAAATTTGTTAGTCTCGCTTGTTTTGAAAAACAGTGTAATCTCCCTCAATACAGTATTTGTTTAACATAGTTAAAGGCCTTGTTTATAGTGCGACGAATAGTAGTTACGAAGGTAACTTTCGTAAACGTTTTCGCAATAGCCTCTCACAATTAAAAAAAGATGGGGAGCTCCATATTACTAAAGCAGACAAGGCTAACACCATAGTTATTATGGACAAAGTAGACTACATCAGAAAGATGAACGAACTTCTCCAGGACCCCGCCACATACAGCAAATTTAGGAAGAACCCCCAGGATGACGTCATCAAATCATTTAATAGTGGCTTGAAACGCATGCTCAAAGATCATAAGCACTTAATTCTGCTTTTCATGTCCACTTCACCTCTGCCCTACCTTTACGGTCTTATTAAAACCCACAAACCTGGCAACCCTATGCGCCCTATTATTAGCTCGGTGGGCTCTATTATTTATAAACTCTCCAAATGCCTTGTCAAAGCCTTGTCCCCCATTCTCGGAACTATCTCTGATTCACATGTAAAAAATTCCATGGATCTTACTGAAAAATTGAATAATGCACGTACTGAAACTAACGATAGATTGATCAGTTTTGACGTTTGTTCATTGTTTAAAAAAGTGCCGATTGACGATATGCTTGACTTTCTCTCCCAAGAATTACATAAGTATGACCTGCCACTACCTTCACACATTGTTTTGGAACTTATTAAGCTTTGCATCAAAGACTGTAAATTCACTTTCAATAACGAGTATTATCAACAAGTTTTTGGGATGGCCATGGGCAACCCCTTGTCGCCCTTCCTCTCCAATATTTATATTTATATGTGTATCTGGCTCATGAATCGTGACCTGGATAACTTCCTCCTTCAGTTAAATGATCAAGTCCCCTCCATTAAGTTTACTTTAGAAGTGGAACAAGACAACTCATTTGATCTTGTGCTAAAAATCGGTAGTTTTTCCTTACAAATTTGTATGCTCCTCCCACAATCCTTTAATGTTTAATTTTTATTTTTACCTCTCCGTTTATTGTATATATATATATATTTTTTTTCTGTAACCTATATATAGGCTGTAACTCCTTATGTACTTCAGTGTTCCTGAGGATGTCATAGGACGAAAGCGCTTGAGCACCATTCTGTGTTTCCTTTCCTTCGTGGTTTTATTCATCATATATATATATATATATATATATATATATATATATATATATCTATA
>JAJOZX010003053.1:137500-377500 GCA_023014485.1 Bathynomus jamesi | reverse complement strand
TGATCGTCTGCAGGTCGTCAAAATTCAAGGTATATCATCATCAGAATCGGAAGTACGCAGCTCAGTACCACAAGGGACAGTACTGGCCCCACTCCTGTTCATTATCATGCTAACAGACATAGACAGCGGAGTAAACAGCAATAGTATAGTAACATCCTTTGCAGACGATACAAAGATCAGCAGAAAAATCAGCGATGTACATGACGTGGAGGCCTTGCAGTGGGACACGAACAAAATATACAAATGGTCAGAAGACAAAAACATGTCATTCAACGCCGAGAAATTTCAGCTCTTGAGATATGGTAGAAAAGAAGAACTTAAACAGACTGCATATTATGCTCCAGATAGACAGGAAATTCAGAGAAGCATGAAAGCGATTGATCTCGGGATAATAATGACAGATGATGCGAAATTCGAAACAAAAAATCAGATAGCGATAAATAAAGCAAAAAGATTCGCCGGACAGGTTCTAAGAACGTTCAAGAGAAGGGACAGGACAGTAATGATTCCCCTGCTAAAAACACTGATTAATTATACCAAAACTTGAATACTGCTCAGTTTTGACGTCCCCATATAAAAAGGAAGAAACTAATAAACTAGAAGAAACGCAAAGGCATTTCACAGCCAAGATTGATGGCTGCAAAGAACTCAACTACTGGGAAAGACTACGTAAACTAAATCTGTACTCACTGGAAAGAAGAAGAAGAGGTACATCATAATCTACATATGGAAAATGATCGAAAACTGGTACCCTAAAACTAAACCCAATTACCATTCAAACAACACTGGAAAATAGGAAAGGCAGAATGTGTAGTGTTCCCAAATTAAAGGCACGACAAGGGACCTCCTCAACCCTGAAGGAAAATAGCTTGGTTGTCAGGGGGCCAAGACTTTTCAACCAGCTTCCTAAGGACCTCAGAAACGTAACGGGGGTCAAAGTTGAAGTCTTCAAGAAAAGATTGGATGCCTGGCTCAGGACAGTACCAGATGAGCCTGGCGTGCCTGGCTATGTACGGTGGAGAGCGCAAGAAAGCAACTCGCTCCTTCACCAGGCCAGACCTAGAGGCGGGGCCACCAGCTTGACCTCCTTGTGAAGAGAGACCAACGCACGAAACAACATAAGGTTCATAAGGTATATAAAGGGTGATCCAGAGAAATGGGACCCAAAAGAAACCCCTGTAACTCTTAAAGTATAAGTCCTTTTATAAAATCATACGCATCATTCGAAAGAGGATAGTTACAAGTTTGTACAGGATTGTATAGGTTTTGACAATACAAGACAAGATAAGATACAAAACAAAATAAAAGTGTTAGTTAAAACTAACCCTTCAAGATGACTGCATGGACTGTGGAACAGCTGCGTTTCATAACTGAGCAATATTATGAGCATGGAAGACGTGTAGTTTCAGCTCAAAGATCTTTCAAGACAAATTTTCAGATGTCAAAATCACCTTCTAAGAAAGTAATCCGTCGGTGTGTCAGAAATTTTTCCCTAACTGGCAGCATTGGAAAAAGAAAACCAACTGGAAGAGTGCGCACAGCAAGGATAGACGAGATCATTAACAGAACTCATGAAATTGTACAGGATAATCCTAACATAAGCATCAGACGTGCTTCTCAGCTGTTAGGAGTTGGATATGGAACAACACACCGTATATTCAAGCAAAATTTAATGCTCTTTCCATATAAAATTCAAACAGTGCAACTAAACGATGGAGATTTCGCACGAAGACGACTATTCTGTCAATGGATCGAACAGAAGGTAAATGACACCACCAATTTTCTAGCAACTTTGATTATGTCAGACGAAGCCCATTTTCACTTGAATGGAACTGTAAACAAACAAAATTGTCGTTTCTGGGCAACAGAAAATCCATTGAATATTACTGAAGTCCCGTTGCATAGTCAGCGTGTAACTGTTTGGTGTGGTCTTACTGTATCTCAGATCATAGGGCCGTACTTTTTAGAGGATTCCACCGGAAACACGGTCACTGTAAATGGTGATCGCTACGAAAAAATGTTGACCGATTTCCTTATTCCTAAATTAAGAGATCTTTGTCTAGAAAACCACTGGTTCCAACAAGACGGAGCTACCTGCCATACCACGAGGAACTGCATGGCAGTTTTGCGTCAAACGTTTCCAGGCGAGTTAATCTCAAGATTTGGAGACGTTGAATGGCCCGCAAGGTCTCCGGATTTTTCTCCCTTAGATTATTATCTCTGGGGATATTTAAAGAGTAGGGTCTACAGAAATAACCCAACGACGTTGCAAGAATTGAAGGCCGCCATCACAAATGAGATACAGGCCATACCACCGCACACTCTTGCAAAAGTGGTGCAGAACTTACAAGCGAGAACACTGGAATGCTTGGCAACTAATGGAGCACATTTGAAAGGAGTCATTTTAAAAAAATAAATATTTCATAATAAACTTGTAACTCTACTCTTTCGAATGATATATAGTTTTTATGAAAGGAATTAAATATTAAGAATATTTGGCTTTTTTTTTGGGGTCCCATTTATCTGGATCACCCAGTATATATATATATTGTTCGAGGGCAGCTCAAGGAATTCTGTGGGAGAAACCCTCGTCGTAGGCGCCGTTATTGCTACCCTGGTGCAAGGGTGGAGTATATAACTAATAGTGTTGACCATTTCACAGACGGTACCTTTGACGACACAACGTATGTTATTCATGTCGGTACTAATAACGTTTTAAATTCTAGATCGGAAAAACTTACTAGAGCGACTAAAGGAAAAAACTAAGATTGTTTTAACAGTTACACTTCCTCGAATTATCCAACGTAGCGATTTCTACAGCAAGGCGACTTATATCAACAATAACCTAAAGTCTCTTTGCCAACAGGAAGGAGTGCATTTTTCAAATTTTTGGAACAGTTTCTACGGCAGGAGGGACTTTTTCCTCGGAGATGGACTTTATCTTGATGGCGTTGGAACTGGTCGTTTACGAAGACTATTTCGTATTACTGTCTCTTCTCTTCAGGCTGCCGTAACTCGAATGGTCCCAGCGTAATTTCCACAAATTTCCCCTGCGCTCGCGAAGGTGTTGCAGTTACAAACAATTTGAAGGTTCTATCCTTAAATGCTCGTTGCCTACGAAATAAAATAAGCGAATTTTTTTTCTTTAATTGCTTGTAAAGACTATGATTTAATTGAATAAATGAATCGTGGCTTAGCACTAAACACGTGACTTTGTAGGGAGTATCAAATTAGAAGTTATAGACTTTTTGTTAAAAACAGAATAGGTTGTGGAAAATTAAGCAGCCTAAAAGTGGGTTATCTTTACGGCTACCCGCGTCCACCCTTACCTCAGGTTCGAAAAGGTATTGTTTAAATTAAACTTAGGGCTCAGAAAACTTGGACGCTGTTAATTGTTTAAGCATATTCACTTAAAGCAAATAATTCTTAAGGGAAGCTTAACTCTTTATGTGATAGATTTAACTTTGTTTAGTTTAGACTAAGTTGGATACATTTAAATTTGTTTAATTTAAATTGATAAATAAGTTACTCTTTAACAAGCCTAACTATAAAGTATCGATTTAGGTTGCAACGTTATGCAAATGGTTGTTCGACAGTATATATCGCTAGTCAGATTAAGCTCGTGAATCGCAATTAACTCGTTTCAAGCTGATAACCCCAGTCAACCTGTCGGAGGTTCAATTTGACGATCGTTAATGAAATTCCAAACCAATCTAAATAGCTACCCCTGGATGGTTCTCCTCGTGTAAGACAATCCACAAATGGCGTTCTCAAACACCCGGGTATAAACATATATGTGTGTTACAACGAGTGGAAATTAGAGTGAGGCGTGATGCTTAGCCTCCATATACGAGTACAAGTGAACCAGCGAAATATATGATAAAGGTTCCACTGACCGAGAATAAAGAGCTTAAAAGGAATTCTAAATCTTAAAAGAATTCCATTTATTAGAATCATTAGTGAATGATGTTAAATCTTGGCATTTTATTATAAAGCGAAGTTAATTGAAATGATAACCGGCTAAAATTACGGAGTCAAAACTGATACGTATTACTGTATGAGCTTCGAATGAACTAAGATGGCGACTCAAGCTCCTTTCGCCGGCATCAAAGCGCGTCAAAGGAGGAGTATAACATTGTCGCCCAGAATTTCCAGATGCTGGAAAGAATTGAGTGTTAGTACTCTGGCGTGCGTACGATTTTGGTTCTGTTTTTAGCGATTGGTCGATATCTGTAAACGTTTTATATGCAGCCGATGAACGCTGTCTTTATGAAATTTTATATATATATATATATATATATATATATATACAGGGTGGGCTGAAAGTATGGATCCATAGGAAAATATTTATTTTAATACATAAATTACAACAAATGGTAAATACTTAAAATGAATATCAACTTTAACTCGTAAATGCGTATCCGTGATACTGTACAGTAGTTCGTACTCCAGTATAAATACTCAAATACTTTTTTATTTCAGCCCAGAAATGGCTTCGAATCTAACAACAGAAGACGGGTAGAACTTGTGCTCATGTACGCAAGACAGGGCGCTATACACAGAGAAGTTGCTACCGAATTCAATAGAAATCATCCTGATCAGCATCCAGTAACACATGCGACTGTTGGCAAGTTGTTTAAACGTTTCAAAGAAACAGGAAGTGTACATGATCGACGGCGTTCTGGTCGTCCAAAAACTGCAACTGATGAAAATACCTCTGCAATGGTATGTGAAACTTTAACGAATAGTCCAGTAAAGTCAACAAGAAGATTATCAAATGAAACACGCATCTCGAGAACGTCAATTCGAAGAATTATTAAAAATCATAAATTCAATCCCTAATTGCCGCCAATTTGAGCATTTGTTATAATTTGTTGTTTATACTGGATTACGAACCACTGTACAGTATCACGGGTACGCATTTACGAGTTAAAGTTGATATTCATTTTAAGTATTTACCATTTGTTGTAATTTATGTATTAAAATAAATATTTTCCTATGGATCCAGACTTTCGGCCCACCCTGTATATATATATATATATATATATATATATATTATATATATATATATATACTTTTAATAGAATACATAATTACCATGATCGAACATGAATCAATTATTCATTCTCGTCGATTTTGGTTGATTTTGTGGTTACGTTCCAATAGTTTTTAATTGATTTCTTATATACTTCGATCACTTACGCCGTCAGGAGTATATTTCAAGAATCCCTGAACCCACTGTCTAAATATTTTAGACATACTCCAGGCCAACGGGAAAAAGACTTAAAATCAATCATTAATCAATTGATTTCTTATTCTATCTCTGGCCTTTTGAGCTGACACACGAGTAGATCTTCTAATGGTAGTATTTGGGTTAGAAGTAGATGGAGTGAAATGGCCAGAGGTTTGAGGAGAGTTCGTAGACGGGTCAGATGAACTTTCAGCATTTAATTCCAGCGGATATAAATGCATTAAAGATCTGCTGATAATGCCGGATGAGGTTTTGAATTTCACCGAACGAATAAATCCGTCTAATCCAGGTTCGAGTTTGGTGATTCGTCCCATCCGCCAGTTTATATGGGATCCTTCTTGATAGATTAGTACCAAGTCACCGACTTGGACTTTTTGGTTGATTGATGATTTTTTCCATCTACCGATATTTCTAAGAGAAACCAAGTATTCCTTCTGCCAGCGCTTCCAGAATTGATCCTTAATTTTAGAATATCTCTTTTGCCTAGCATTTAGATTTTCAGTTGTGCAGGGTTCAGGTTCCAAAGTTTGATGACCCATGGTCGTTAAGTTTCTTCCGTGTAGTAAATGGGAAGGAGTTAAAGCTTGAGGATCATTTAAGTCATCACTCACATGAGTGATAGGCCGATCGTTGATAAGTGCTTCAACTTCAACAAGTAATGTTTGTAGATCCTCCAATGGTATGAAGGAATGTTCTAAGATTTTCTTTAGAGACTTTTTGGTTAAGCCTATTAATCTTTCCCAAAATCCTCCCATCCGCGGAGACCGGCTAGGAATGAGCCGCCATTCGCATTTATATAGATTTAGGAAGGCGTTGACTTTGGAATCCTTTTGTATTTTCATTAAGAATTGAGAAGCCGCTGTAAATATTTTAGAGTTATCACAATAGATTATGCGAGGGCATCCTCGGCGATGAATACACCTTTTCAATGCTCGCAAGAAAGAAGTGGCGGTATTGTCTCCCACTAATTCTAAATGAATAGCCCTAGTCACGGCACATGTGAAAAGACAGACATACATTTTGATAAATCTGCCTTGACCTTTCACATGCAGCGCTCCGATGTAGTCTACCCCCACGACAGAACATGGATGTGATTCCACAATCCGTGGCGATGGTAAATCCTGCATAGGAGGAATAGAAAAATGTCTCCCATGCAGGCGTTTACAAATCACACACGATTTGAGGATAGATTTGACTTGTTGTCTAATTTGTGGAATCCACCATTTCTGCCGCAAAGAGCAAACCACCTGGGAAATACCTGCATGTCCTAACTGAATATGATATTTTAGAATAGTTAACTTGGTAAAATGATTATTTTTAGGCAAGAGTATAGGATATTTTGCATCGTAAATAAGGTCAGACTTCCCAAGTCTGCTCTTGCATCTTAAAACCCCTTCATGAATGAAAAGATTAAATTGTTTGATTAGATTGGTGGATTTAGATTGATTTTCAAAGTAGGAGAATTCCTCAGGTAAGGACTCCCTTTGTAGAGTTTGGATTAAATAATCTTCAGCATCTTGAATTTCTTGTAGATTGATTTCATGATTATTTACAGAACATGATTGATTAGTAGGGCGGCTCGTTTTTACACTTTTTTCGATATTTGATTGGGGGTAGTGCGGAAAAGTTGCGATTTGGAGAGAAAATAAAGTGTGTAAAATTTTTTTGATCTACGTCAATACCTTCCGGTGGCGGCGAGTCCTTAAAAATCGAAAAATAGGCCTAACGGGGTAGATTGGAAAATGGTTTTAAAGACTTACAAAATAAGCAATAAAAATTTCAGCACAATCTGTTAATAACTTCCGGTGGCGTCTTAGCCGTTAAAATATCCAAAATATTGATTTAAAGCAAGTTTTAACAAGATGTTATACAAATGTTAATTCCGGTATATTTCTGTGCAAAGAACCCTGAGAACACTATTATAGGCTTGAATAAATTAATAGCAGTCATTGAACAATGAACATTATATAAAAATTATATAAAATTATACAAATTTTTTATGTGTTTTTAGGCCTATTTTTCGATTTTTAAGGACTCGCCGCCACCGGAAGGTATTGACGTAGATCAAAAAAATTTTACACACTTTATTTTCTCTCCAAATCGCAACTTTTCCGCACTACCCCCAATCAAATATCGAAAAAAGTGTAAAAACGAGCCGCCCTATTGATTAGTTTGCTTCTTGAGTAATTTAATGAATCGGAAGACCAGAACCGTAACATGAATTAATTTACTCATGCTACCGTATTGATTTATATCGAGAATTATTTCAGTGTTGTGTGACACTACAGGGTGAGTTTCAAGAAATTCTTCGCTTTCTTGTGGTTCAATGTTTTCTGGCCATTCTTCTTCATTACATAACCAATTGGGCCCAACAAACCATTCGTTGGACTCCAAAAAAAACTTTAGCGGTGATACCTCGTGATATGAGATCACTAGGATTTTCTTTCGTTGGTACATATTTAATTTCAGCGTGAGGTACCAACTTCTTAATTTCATTTACGCGATTTTCTACGTAAGGTTTCAAAGGCTTATTTGTGGCTAACCACGACAGAGCAACTTTACTGTCCGACCATAAATAGATATGATCAAATTGGAGTTCTTGAGAGTAAGTTTCTAGAATATAGTTGATTAGGCGAGACGACAAACTCATTGCCGTCAGTTCTGCCCGGGGTATTGATAACCCTTTCAAAGGTAAAACCTTTACCTTTGACATAATTAAAATAGATTTGTTTCCAGACACAAAGTAAATTGCTGTGCCATAGGCTTTTGTGCTGGCATCCGAGAACGCATGCATTGATACAGTCTCGTTCAAATTTAGATTTCGTGGGATGGCTGGATTTTTTACAGCTTCGATTTCTTGAGATAGAGTTATCCATTCACTGCTTAGTACGTCGTTCAATCGCTCATCCCAATCTAATTTTTGTTTCCACAACCCATGTAGAAACATGCGTGTCTTGATTGTAACACGATTTAAATAGCCTAAATGGTCAAACACCTTAGCAACATTGCTCAAGACTACCCTTTTTGTTAGATTAAAATTATTGAATACAAAGTGAGGATAGAGTAGCGTGTCCTATTCCTTGTCTCATATCATCCCTAAGACCTTAATAGGTTTACCCAACTTGACTCCGTGGCCCATTCTCTCAAAGTCAGATTAGCTGCGCTGAGCAACGTTTAAGATTCTTGATAGAAGCTCAGCAATTGATTTTCATTGTCTGACGAGAATACAAGATTATCCACGTATATATTACGTTCAACCTGCTTGCTCACCAGAGAAGAATGTCCTCTCAAATGGTGTAGGATTGTGGCATTCAGTAGAAACTGACTGCACGTCGCTCCGAACAAAACCACTTTAAATCGGTAAACACAAATGAGGGAGTCAGGGTTAAAAGGATTTTCAGGCCATAGGAAACGGGTTGCATCTCTGTCCTTTTCATTAAGTGAAATCATAAGGTAGGCTTTTGCGATATCACTAACGCAAGCATAATGACCTAACCTAAATCTCAATAAAATGTGCTCTAAATCATGAATTAGAGAGGGTCCAGTGTACATACAGTCATTAAAACTTGGATTACCCGCTGAACAATCCAAAACAATTCTCAGAGGGGTGGTAGCCGAATCTTTCTTAATTCCGTGATGTGACAAATAGTGGATATTAGCACTATTTGATAGAGTTTGAGAATTTGGGACTAACTTCACAAATTCTTTCGTGATGTGATCCTGTATCACATCAGTGTAATGTTTTAAATTTTCTGGGGTCTTCCTTAGTTTGTTAAGAGTAGACAAAAGTCTACCCTTTGCCATACCGTAATTAGAAGGTAGAGGAGGATGATTTTCCTTCCAAGGAAGTCCAACTTCATATCTGCGATTACAGTAGGTAATGTTTCCGTAGAATTTTTTCATGACTATGCTCAGAGTCCGATGGTTCATTTATTTTGATTCCTAAAGAATCGAGATCCCATAACTTGTCAATCTCGGAACCAGAATTAGACTCGGACACTCCCACTCTAAGTACGGATAAATTTGAATTTAGATTACTAGATTTGTTAGTTGATTTAAATTTAATTGGACCACTGATGACATTACCTAACTCTGTTTCTAACAAATGAATGTCACCATGCTTAGTTTGACCAGTTATAAAATTAAAATAATAGTCAGAACCAATTAAAATGCTAATTTCATTAATAGAGTCGTTTTTAATCACCAAAGAAGCTAATTGTACGCCTTGGGATTTTAAAAATTGAATAGCTTGTGTTATCCCTAGAATAACAACTTTAGATGGAAGTCTATCAACCAGAATGACTTCGATTTTATGTTTATTAGATTTAGTTTGAATTAGAATTTTAGCTACATCATAGCTCTGTGTTTTACTGCTAGAGTTGAAACCATCAATAAGACAGATGGTCTTCTTGTAAGGTTTTATATTGTATTCTGTCGCTATAGATTTAAGCATGAAGCTTTTCTGTGATCCTTGATCGAAAAGCGCGCATAAATTAATTACACCGTAGTCAGTTACTACAGGCAACATGGCAGCAGGCAATGCTGTGCTTGATTTGTTTTTGGTGAAAGCGGCTGACACCGAAGTGACTGCTCGCTCAGTTTGTGCCTCTCTACTCTGACTATTGGGTTTAATCGACTCATTTGCAGATGTAAAACACAAAGCGGAATGATGCCTATTTTGACAAAACATACATGAAAATTTACTCATGCAGTTTGACGTTTTATGATTATTCCTCAAACAGTTGAGGCATAGATTTAGAGCGCGAGACCTCTTCGAGCGTAATTTAGGAGTGTTATACTTACGACACTCATGAACCTTATGCTCTGAGGCACAGAGTGCACACGGTCTTATTCGATTTTCCTTGTCTCCATTCTTACTAGCAATGGAAAAAGAACCCACAGTAGATTTGTTAGAATTAGATTTATAGAAATTAGTGTTAGACTTAGAGCGAATATCATGAAGATTCGCTTTGCCTTTTGCATAATTAGAATTAGATTTAACATGCTCAGTAGGCTTGCTTTCGGGCTCTACTGACTGTAGCAATGATATCTCATTGTCAATAGCTTTCCTGAAACTATCTAGATTCCAATAATCGGACTTAGCAGCTCGATTAATATTATCCCTAACGCGATTCGGTAATTTACGTAGCAAGAGGGCGGCGAAAACAAAACCAGCTTCGTCAATATTTGTGCCCATAACTTTGAGACCACGTAGATGGCATTCATATTGAGCGCGAAATTTACTAATTTCGGTAGAATTAGCTCTAGGACATTCCAGATCAAAAATAGCATGTAAATGCGCTTGAATTATTTTGTGAGGCTTACCATAAGTCTCACAGAGAAGTTAGTAAAACCATGAAGAAGCTGTAAGGCTTCGTCTTTAAGTTGACCCGATAGATAAGTAAATTTTTGAGCGCCTGATATATCATCACGCTCATGAATAGTGTTTTTAAATATATCCCAGAAGTGTTGCCATTCCAAAGGATTACCAGAAAAGGTAAGAAGTTTAATAACACTGGTATGCATCAATTTTGCTGTCAAGGGTTTTGTAAGTGATTCTTATAGCGAGTTTCCTGCTGATTTCGAATCTGCAATCCGTTTTTCTCAATCAGCTCAGGTTATCCGGCTATGGCCTCATAAGTAAAATAGAATTTTTCGTGATTTTGTCAAAGCGGAATTGGAACAGTAACATCTATCATCACTTGTTTCACTTGTATAATATCTTTTTTTACTTTTCAGGCATATAGATAAAATATTTCATAATGAATAGAGCGTGTAAAAATGATCCCAATAGATTCTGCTACATATGTGGGACGGTTACCATGCCAAATAACCAGTCCCAAATCACTAAATTTGTGAAGACAATGTATAGAGCATACTTTGGAATTAAACTAGGGGACCAGGACAAAAATTTCGCCCCTCATAATATGTGCTGCAAGATGTGCATTGAAAATTTGAGAAGATGGAGCAAAGGCAGAGCGAAATCTTTGCCTTTTGGAATTCCCATGATTTGGAGAGAAGGAAAGGATCACGTGACAGATTGCTATTTCTGCATGACAAACCTCCAAGGTGGGCTTATAAATTTATTTTTCTTAAATATTTTGAAATCCTCGTATGAAACTTGACATAATATTCACCATAATGTAATATTCACCATATATAGCATAATATTCACCATAATGGTAATCATACATTTACATATACATATTGTTATAGAAAATACATTTACACATACATATTGTTATACAAGTTACATTTACATACACAATGATTGTATATTTTCTTTCTTTTTCATTCATATTGTCCCCGAAGGGACAATATGAATGAAAAAGAAAGAAAATATACAGGCTCCATCGACCTATTTCATATCATACAGACCGCAGCCTTCCCTCACGAGCCGCCACTGTCTGAATGCGTCTTCTATTTCATATGCAAGTTTTATATCCATGTTTCTGTGTTTCTATTTTCAGGAGTTAACAAGAAGAATAAACACATTGTTGTATACCCTGACATTCCTTCTGCTATGAGACCTGTACCCCATGGTCCTGGAATTCCAATACCCGACCCACCTCAAACCCTGGACTTCGATGATTCTGATGATGAATCAATGACCAATGCCAATGACCAGTCCCAGTCGTATATACCTCAAAATACCGCTTCAAATGAGCCGAGGCCTCTCAACCAGGCCAAACTTAATGATCTTACCAGGGATTTAGGACTTTCCAAATTAGCTGCCGAGATCTTGGGCTCACGACTTCGAGAGGACAACTTGCTGGCTCCGTGAACAACATTCTCCTGGTATAGGAAACGAGAGGAAGAATTCCGCAAGTTTTTTGCAGTGCACGAAAATACCTCTTCCTTAGTGTACTGCTGCAATGTTGAGGGGCTAATCGAATCCTTGGGCCTGCCATATAACGCATCAGAATGGAGGCTATTTATAGACTCGTCTAAACGAAGTTTGAAAGCAGTACTTCTCAACATTGGGAATAGGGTTGCATCAGTCCCTGTAGCACATTCCGTACAACTTACTGAGAGCTACGATAACATGAAAATTGTACTGGATGCTCTCGTATACGACCAACATAACTGGAGGATCTGTGGAGATTTGAAGGTAATACTAATATCATAAGTAAACTATTGCTATTGACTATGTTGTTTTTCCAAAGGTTATTTGAGAGCGTATAAGAACACTTAACTTCCCCACAGAAGTGATACAGTCCAATGCATAGATTTTTTTATCTGATAGAACAAATTCTCTAAATTCTTCAAATATTTTCATTTTTTTCAGATTGTGGCATTTGTATTGGGAATGCAAGGGGGATACACGAAATACCCATGTTTCATCTGCAAATGGGATAGCCGAGCGGATGAGAAGCACTATGCACAGCGTGAATGGGCATCCAGAGAGAATTTTGAACCTGGGTCGCATAATGTCGTTTCAGTGCCCCTTGTACCACCAACAAAAATTTTGCTCCCATCACTTCATATTAAGCTGGGCTTGATGAAAAATTTCATCAAATCAATGAATAAGGAGGGTTCAGCATTCCGATATCTCGAGAGTAAATTTCCTCATATATCTGATGCTAAACTAAATGCTGGGGTTTTTGATGGTCCTCAAATTCGAACTTTGATCAAGGATACTCAGTTCGAAAACGCAATGACTCCAACTGAGAAGAATGCCTGGCAGGCATTCAAATCAGTTGTCACTGATTTTCTTGGCAAGCGTAGAAGTCCAGAATACGAGTCCGTTGTCGAAAACTTGATGGAAGCTTTCAAAGCTCATGGGTCGTGCATGTCCATAAAAATGCACTTTTTGTGGTCCCACTTGGACTATTTTCCTGAAAATTGCGGGGATTATAGTGAGGAACAGGGTGAACGATTTCACCAAGATATCAAAATAATGGAAGAGAGGTACCAGGGAAACTGGGATATCAATATGCTGGCGGACTATTGCTGGTGTTTGAAGCGAGACGTGCCCGAAGAAAAACACAGACGGAAAGCCAAAAAAACTTCATTCCTTCCTCAATAAACTTTTTTCCATATTCATTGTATGAATAAAAGTATTTATTCACACAATGTTTTCATTTTTCTCGAGTGTTCTTATAATATTACTCGTATCTACAGTGTTTAAGCTAAAAAAATCAATAAATTTGGGGATAAAATTGGACTTATAATAAATGGCCAATAGAGAAAAAACCTGACCTGATTGAGGAAAACCAATGTCATTTTCGAATTCAGCATGGTCGAATTATATAATATGAGTTGAAAAAACCCTCACAGCAGACAAAAAAATTTCATATGCATACCAGTGTTGCTCAATTTCAGCCTGATATTCCAAAGCAATAATCATGTCGGTGATAAGTTTATCATCAGATAATTCTGACTGAATTTTGTCATCATACTCAAGAATTTTATTACTTTGACTAAGTAACAAATTACGAGTAGCTTCAATTTTGTTGAGATCGGGTGTATCGGTGGAAACAAATTTAATATTTTCAGCGATAAGCCGTTTCGCCACGGGGCGATGACCACCACGTCTCATTACGTCAGTCATTTTGAAATATTTAGATTTGAGTTATTTGAGTTAATTTTAAAGTAGATTTAAGTAGATTTAAGTAGATTTAAATAGATTTAAATAGATTTAAGTAGATTTAAATAGATTTAAATGTATCCGGTTCGAAGAACCAATTTTGTGGAAAACTAAGCAGCCTAAAAGGGGGTTATCTTTACGGCTACCCGCGTCCACCCTTACCTCAGGTTCGAAAAGGTATTGTTTAAATTAAACTTAGGGCTCAGAAAACTTGGACGCTGTTAATTGTTTAAGCATATTCACTTAAAGGAAATAATTCTTAAGGGAAGCTTAACTCTTTATGTGATAGATTTAACTTTGTTTAGTTTAGACTAAGTTGGATACATTTAAATTTGTTTAATTTAAATTGATAAATAAGTTAGTCTTTAACAAGCCTAACTATAGAGTATCGATTTAGGTTGCAACGTTATGCAAATGGTTGTTCGACAGTATATATCGCTAGTCAGATTAAGCTCGTGAATCGCAATTAACTCGTTTCAAACTGATAACCCCAGTCAACCTGTCGGAGGTTCAATTTGACGATCGCTAATGAAATTCCAAACCAATCTAAATAGCTACCCCTGGATGGTTCTCCTCGTGTAAGACAATCCACAAATGGCGTTCTCAAACACTTGGGTCAACGATTAACACCCGGGTATAAACATATATGTGTGTTACAACGAGTGGAAATTAGAGTGAGGCGTGATGCTTAGCCTCCATATACGAGTACAAGTGAACCAGCGAAAGATATGATAAAGGTTCTAAATCTTAAAAGAATTCCATTTATTAGAATCATTAGTGAATGATGTTAAATCTTGGCATTTTATTATAAAGCGAAGTTAATTGAAATGATAACCGGCTAAAATTACGGAGTCAAAACTGACACGTATTACTCGTATGAGAGCTTCGAATAAACTAAGATGGCGACTCAAGCTCCTTTCGCCGGCATCAAAGCGCGTCAGAGCGCGCCAAAGAAGAAGTATAACATTGTCGCCCAGAATTTCCAGATGCTGGAAAGAAATGAGTGTCAGTACTCTGGCGGGCGTACGATTTTGGTTCTATTTTTAGCGATTGGTCGATATCTGTAAACGTTTTATATGCAGCCGATGAACGCTGTTTTTATGAAATAATACAATATATATTATGGATATATATATATACACTTTTAATAGAATACATAATTACCATGATCGAACATGAATCAATTATTCATTCTCGTCGATTTTGGTTGATTTTGTGGTTACGTTCCAATAGTTTTTAATTGATTTCTTATATACTTCGATCACTTATGCCGTCAGGAGTACATTTCAAGAATCCCTGAACCCACTGTCTAAATATTTTAGACATAGGTAGGCGAGGAGGCGTGTTATGTTGTATATCAAAGATAATATCGCGAACGTTATAGAAGTAATGCACACAATTCCAGAACCGATAGATTCGACTATGGCAGAACTTAAATTGAACGATTTCAAAATTGTTGTTGCGGTTATATATAGGCCCCCTAATCAAACAGCTGATACGGACGAAGCGTTATATCGTGAACTAAAGAAAATAATAGGTAGTTAGCAGTCCTTAGTTATGGGTGACTCTAATTCGCCAACGTGAATTACGATACAATGCAGGGAGACGCGGAAGGTAATCGTTTAGTTAATTTTCTCGAGTATAGCTTTCTTATTCAAAAGGTTGGGGAACCTACGAGGTTTGACAGTATTTTAGATTTAGTAATAACTAAGGATGATAGGCTAATCACTGATCTTCAAGTAATAGAACCGTTAAGCAATAGCGATCACAATATGGTAGAGTTTGTCCTCTCAGTAAGTCACTCGAAACCAGCTAGCTCGACTAAAATTCCTAACTTCCAGCACGCAGACTTTTGTAAATTTCGAAATAAATTGTCACACGTCAATTGGGAAAACGTAATGAGGATCTCCAACACAAAACTAATGTGGGAATCGTCTGAAACAGTATTTAGGACTATAAATGAGGAATGTGTACCGTACAAAATTAAGCGTGCGAAAGTAAACAACAAGCCCTTGTGGTTTACTTCTAGAGTAGGAGACATTATAAAGAGTAGAAATAGGGCTTATAGCCTACATAAGTGCGATAAAGACAATTTGTGGTTACGAAACAACTACATATCTCTAAGGCGTGAAGCGAAAAGTGTAATAAAACAGTCCAAGCGCGAATTTGAAATCTCCATAGATCATAACGGTAAAGAAAACCCCAAGCGATTCTTTCAATATGTCAACAATAGAAATCCAGTAAAAAGTGTCTTGGGGCCGTTGAAAAATGTTAACGGAGATCTAGTTTCTGAAAACCAGGAAATGGCTACCTTGCTAAACGAATTTTTTACGTCAGTTTTTACTATAGAAGATGTAACGAATATCCTTATAGTCATACACATAATACCTTTAGAAAATGTTAATATTTTGGATAATATTGTGGTTAGTGAAGGGAAGGTAATGCGCTATATTGCTAAAATTAAAATGCGTAAATCAATCGGGCCGGATCCCATATATACCATACAACTAAAAGAATTAAAAGATAACATTGTTGTGCCGCTAACAAAGATTTTTAATGCGTCTATTTCTGGGGGGTGCGTACTAGAAAATTTCAAGTTAGGAAACGTAACACCTATCTTTAAGAAAGGCGATAAAGGTGCGGCTGGAAATTATTGGCCAATCAGTTTAACGTCTGTTGTAGTTAAGCTGCTGGAATCAATAATTAGGGATCGTATAGTCGAACACTTAGAATTGCATAACTTAGTTAGAAATATGCAGCACGGTTTTAAGCGAAACAAATCTTGCTTAACTAATCTTTTAGAATTTTTTCAAAGCGTGATTTACGGTTACGATAGTCATCGTGCGGTTAATGTAGTGTATTTATAAATCATTAGTTAGACCCCATTTGGAGTACGCGATCCAATTTTGGAATCCGCATATGCGAAAAGATATAGACAAACTCAAAAGAGTTCAAAGACGAGCAACTAAGATGATTCCGTCGCTTAGGTCAAAGTCGTACGAGGATAGGCATAAAGAGTTAAAATTGACTACACTCGAGACTAAGAATTTAAAGGGTGATCTAATCTGTTTTTCAAAATTAAGAATGGGTTCGATAACGTAGATAGAGATAGCTTTTTCGAAATATCTCAATATAATAGGACTAGAAATAAAGGGTGTAAGTTGACAAGTAGAAGGTTCGAGACAGCAATTGCCAAAAAACTTTTTTACGCATAAAATAGTAAATAGCTGGAATAGTTTGCCGGTAGAAGTAATTAATAGCACATGTATAAACATGTTTAAAAATCTATTAGACGCTTATGTTGATAGATTGGGTATAGTTCTAGGTAATAAAATTAAGGCTTTGTGGTTCGGAACCCAAGTAAAATTGTAGGTCCCCTCAGCCACCAAGGAGGACATGCACAATTACGAACACAGTTAGGTAGACCAGCCATGAGTGGATCCTAGGGTCTATGTTGGTCTGAAACATTATAACATATATATATATATATATATATATATATATATATATATACAGGGGTTAGAGAAAATAATATGAACACCCGCCGATTTCACCGGTTATCTTTACGGACTGCTCAGACACAAAGTAAACGGTCAAATGACTGGCAAACCTATTTAAATGCGTAACAGAGAGTGTATACGTCATGTTATAACCCTCACGTTGTTTTTACAGATATGAGTGAATTATGAATTAGCAGTTATGAAAGACCTGTTAGACTTCCAAAGAGGGCAAATTGTCTTAGCGCGGATGGCTGGTGCATCGGTAACGAAAACCGCTCAGATGTTCAATGTATCCAGAGGAACTGTCTCTATGGTCATGTCTGCATACCAAAACCATGGAAAGACAAGCACCGACAAATGCAATAGTGGACGCAAGAAGAAGCTGTGTGATCGAGACCGCCGGGTGCTAAAGCGCATTGTGACAAAGAACCATAAGACCACAGCTCCAAAAGTGACTGCAGAGCTTAACCAGCATCTTGCAAGCCCGGTATCGACCAGAACTGTACGTCGCGAGCTCCATGGAGCTGGATACCATGGGAGGGCTGCAATTGCCAAACCCTTTCTTTCGCACATCAACATTGAGCGGCGCAGAAAATGGTGTAATGACCATAAGAATTGGTCAATGGACCGGTGGAAGAATGTAGTCTACTCTGACGAATCCTCCTTTACGCTATTTCCATGTTCCGGTCGAGTTTACGTCTGGAGACAGCCTAAAGATGCTTATGACCCCGACTGTGTGACCCCAACCGTTAAGCATGGAGGTGGATCTGTGATGGTTTGTGCAGCAATATCGTGGAATACTCTTGGCCCAGCTGTAGTACTGCATGGTAGGGTTTACGCCCAGGTCTATCTGTCAATATTGGCTGACCAGGTCCATCCCATGGTCCAAACGCTGTTTCCCAATGGCGGCGCCGTCTTCCAGGATGATAATGCACCAATCCACACTGCTGGGGTCGTTAAAAACTGGTTTGAAGAGCATGTTAGTGAAGTAGAACGCTTGGATTGGCCTCCACAATCCCCGGATCTTAACATTATCGAGCATCTGTGGTGTCAGTTGGAGCAGCAGGTCAGAAGCCGATTCCCACCGCCGGCGTCTTTGGAGGAACTGGAGCAGGGTTTGCTCGAAGAATGGCTCAGGATTCCTCTAGCTACTGTCCAAAAGCTGTATGAATCAATTCCCCGACGCATTGCAGCTGTTATTGCCGCTAAAGGAGGACCAACTCCATATTAAGAATAAAAACCGCCATTTATCAAGGTGTTCATATTATTTTGTCTAACCCCTGTATATATATATATATATGTAAAAATGGACCATAAATAGTTCCCATATTCCTATACTATCTTATTCTTCATGTAATTCTTGTATTCATTTATATAGTTCTTGTATCCATTTTAAGAAAAAGTATCCATTTTAAAAATTCATATGTTATATGGTTCATGTATTTATATAATCCTGTATATTCTTATATATTTAACTTTATATAATGCCTATACTCATATGTATGTACGTGTGTGTATTCATTTTTACATAAGGACCAAAATCGCCCAACGCGAGTTGGAAAAATTTTTGATTTGCTTTCTACTTTGCCAATAATTGGTGACCTGTTGTTTTTTAAAATCTCATAATCATTTTTTTAGATTTCGCTTAATAAGGAATCGTGCTTAAGCTTTGCAATGTTCATATTTTGTATACATTCTCTTTCGTTATAAAAGATGAGATCATGTCTTGCCTAAGCATTAAAATTGTATATCTTAAACCTTAAAATTTTACTCATATGCATATTTTAGTGTAAAGATGCATAGTCCGATTTCCACTTTTAGTTAACTTGGCAGATCATGATAACATCAGATCTGAAAAGTCGCGGTTTAAGATAAAAATATGGTTTCGTCTTCAAATATTTTGTTTACTCGTTCAAGCCTTACCACAGCTGAAAATTTACTTTATTTTCGAATATTGTGCAAAATAATACAGCCTTTTAGCATTTAATAATAATGATGTTAGCAGTTTTTGGGTATATAAACCCAGTAAAAATCTTCCATTGTCATTCAGAAGCTAATTCAGAGGCTGAGCACTACCTGTACATTTTAGCAGTAAATTACAGTAAGAAAATATTTTTATCTTATCCCTCGAGCCTTGCTCTCTTCAGAAGAACTTAGTCATTAAACTTTCCGGATACGCTATAAGAAGAGTCCGGAACCTTCAGCATTTTAGTAAGTCTATCAGAGTCCTCCGAGCCACTATAGAAGAACTCGGAGAGTAATATAGAAGAAAACTACTGCAAGTCACACATCCGTTGCTGCCACCTAACTAGAACCCCCGTCGACTTCGAACCACCGGGCCATAGACGGAGGGTTAACAACTGGCGCCTTTAACCAGGATCTTGACGACTCCAGGATTCTTCCAGTCTTCCAGACCTGGAACCAGAACCAACACCCAGTTGACCGGCGTGTCACGACTTCTAGTTCGTCACATCCACCCTTGAACCGGTGCGTCACGACTCCAAGTTCTCCACGCCTAGTTTTCATCCAAGAACAAGTGGCCAGCAAGACACGTCTTCAGGACACGTCTCTAAGGATTTCGCCGTAGGAATCTTAAGTACAAAACTCTTTTTTAAATAATCTCTAAACATTTGAAAAGTCAGTATTATTAACAGTTAATATTTATATTGAGCCAGAATTAACACAAAACACAGTGAACACTTCAGACACCAGTGATACATTTTTTTTATTGAAAACATATTTCACAGAATTATTGTCACAGAATTATTGTCACAGTTATTTTCAGTTATTTTTATTATAGTTAGTATAGTATAATTTTATTTAATGTACCAAACAGTATTACCATACCTTCACGTACATTCGAGTGAAATTTTTTTTTTTTTTATTTTGTTTGCAATCTTTTCAAATTTTCCCTAGTTAGGCAAATTGTTGTGCATTTATTTTTAGATAGTGTAGTTAGGAAAACCCCTAAGTGATCATTCCATAAATTAAGATCGGTCAAGCAGACTAATTAGAACACATTAATAAGTACCTTCACATATGAGCGATTCAGACGGTGCGCTTTCTGACATCGAAAATTTACCTACACCCATTTTTCCACCTACCCCGCGCCCTTCAAACATACTCCCAAACACACAAACTTCAGATCCAGAACAAGCCAATATGTCTCAGTCTCAAACCCCCGCCCCAGCATACATTAACTTAGGCAGACTAGTAAACCTTCCTCATACTGTTTTAATTTTTAAGGGGACCATAGATAATCGCTTTGTTGAACCACGCGTAAGACCTTGGATTGAATCTTTAGAGCAACATTTCTTACGCGAAAACATTACCGATAATGATATAAAAATTAGGGAAGCAAAAAGATTTATCGACCCGAAAGAAGGGAATGCTCATGACACAGTCACCTACGTCCCATCAATTAGCGAAGCTACAACATGGGACGATTTTAAACAAAACTTATTAGAATTTTTTAAAGAAATAACACTTGCACAACCCTTAGCCACGTTAGAAGCAGTCTTCCAAGCTAAATGGAAGAAAGAGGAACACGAAGATTTAAACAATTTTATTACACGTACACATAAACTTGTAGGAGAACCCTCCGGGCTGCAGAAAATGCATGTGGCATAACTTCCACTTCGAAACAAAGAAATGTAATAGTAGCCACAACCATTTACCAAAACCTACCCGGAGCACCTAAAAAAAGTTTCAGGAGTTTTTAAATGTTGACAAACCTGTAAGTGTAGCCATAAACAAAACACGGAAACATTACCCCGATTTAGCAAACCAGAACTACCGAAAGGGTAGAGAAACCCCCGTACATTACATTCAACAGCAGCAGCCACAACACCAACAGCAACAACAACAACAACCCTATAAATCGAGGCCAATGCAGGGACCACCACCCCAGAAACAAGCCCCCCAAACCCAGAATACACGCCCTCCTCCACAGTGTTTTAACTGCGATAGCTTTGGGCACATGATAAGTCAATGTAATTACCCCCTCTTATTGCTCCGACTGTCAAGAACATGGTCATCGCCGTGGCGATCGCCAAAAGTGTGCTGATAAAGCCCCTGCAGGGTATAGACCCCACTTTCAGAAACTAAACCAACCACGTTCCTAAAACGTATCCCAAAAGTCATCCAATCCCCAGAAACCAGTCCATTCTCAGCCTCAGTCGAACTACCAACCCAATAGATTACGACCACAGGATCAACCACACTCTTACCCCATGTACAAACCTCAGTACAACCAGCAAGGTCAACTAGTTCGGTACGTAGAAGTACCCGTGGAGGAATCATTTTCCCCAGAGAACAGTTTTCAAGAACACCCTCCAGCGTATGATATTCCCGTAGAATATGACCCAGGTCCTCCCATAGAAGACCATTCGAGCCCTTTTTTAGACCCTACATTGGAGGCGGCAGTTCAACCTCCTCCCTCCTAAATTACAGTAATGAGCCCAGATACGCACACAAACTCCCCATCAGGATAATAGGTGCGGACCTCCTAGATTTAATAATAAATTGTAGCACCGATAACCAAGATTTAACTGCTCTCCTAGAAACAGGAGCACACGCGACGTTAATTAAGAAACAATGTGTAGATGAACTACTAGAGAGTACAAATTACAAATATGAACTTAAGGCACCATCCTGCCAACTCAAAGGAGTTACGGGCACACCCATACCTACATACGGAGAAATTGAGTTATATTTAGAAATTGGAAACGCGGTATACCCCGCGAAATGTTGTATAGTGGACACAGTCGTCACCTTTCAGACAGATATCCTACTAGGTATGGATTTTTTTAACCGGAATCAATGGGAGATTTACCCAGCCGGAAAGTTAGTAAAGTGTCGAAATAGGACACACCATCTCCGTGAGAATGACAGACAGCTTAATGCTAATAGAATTAGTTCAGTTCAGCCAGTTTCCAGTCAGTCAGTTTCCAGTCAGTCAGTTTCCAGTCAGTCAGTTTCCAGTCAGCCAGTTTCCAGTCAGCCAGTTTCCAGTCAGCCAGTTTCCAGTCAGCCAGTTTCCAGTCAGTCAGTTTCCAGTCAGCCAGCTTCAGTTCAGCCAGCTTCAGTTCCGCCTATAAGGCAAATTTTAGTCGCCGAACCAGAGTCAGATTCACAATTTTTCATATGCCCTACCGAGCATATAACAGTAGCACCTTATGAGAAGATTGTTTCCTAGCAAAAGTAGTCGACAGTCAAGGGAAATTATTAGAGTCAGAGCGTACTCTGATTACAGAGAAAAGTAATTTCAAAAGAGATGTTCTTATTGCCCAAGTCCTTAGTCAGAGTCAGAATTCAGCTATCCCTGTTGTTTGTTTAAACAAAGGAAAAAGTCCTATAGAATTAACTTCAAATCAGAAAATAGGAACTGTTTCCACAGTAGAAGTAGATTCAGATTTCCCCATCAGTATGATAAATCGTGTTTCCAGTTCCTTAGAGTTAAATCCTTCAGTATTAAAAGAAGAATATAAGAAATGTCTGGAGCACTCCCTTCAGGAGTCACCAGCTTTACAGGATCCCAAACTAATGGAATCACTTCTCGATTTCCTGATAAGAAATAGAGATGTGATTGCCCTAAAAGGAGATCCTCTGGGCCGAACTAATTTGGTCACTTTTGAAATCAAGTTGGAACCCAAATCCAAAACCATTTTCATTCCTCCCTATCGGGTTCCACATTCCCAATTAGTCACTGTTGAGGAACACATCAAGGACATGTTGGAGCAGGATGTCATTCAGCCTTCAGCTAGTCCCTGGTCTGCTCCTATGATTCTCGTCTCCAAAAAGGACGGAACATCTCGCCCTTGTATAGATTTTAGACGCCTGAACAACATTACCATCCCAGACCGTTTCCCGATTCCAAACATGCAGGAAACAATTCTGAACTTAGGGAAAGCGAACTTTTTTTCATCCCTCGATTTAGCATCGGGTTATTGGCAAATGGAGGTCAGTCCCGAATCTCGGGCATTGACTGCTTTCTCCACTAACCGAGGCCATTACGAATTCCAGGTTTTACCTTTCGGAGTCCGAAATGTGCCTGCTAATTTCTCCAGGTTGATGAATATAGTCCTTTCCGACCTATTAGGTGCCGAAGCTCTCGTTTATCTTGACGATATTATCGTCTACAGTTCGGACATAAAAACACACTTTCAAAGCCTTCAGAATGTGCTATCACACTTGAGAAAAGTACACCTTAAACTGAAGCTTGCAAAGTGCAATTTTTTACAAGAATCCCTGGTATACTTAGGATTCCTACTCTCGTCCACAGGAATTAAACCTGATCCAGCCAAACTCGAAGCCCTAGAAAGGTACCCTGTACCCAAAACCATCGACGACGCCCGTGCATTTATTGGTTTTGTCGGATTCTATCGGAGCTTTATCCCCCAATTTTCAAATATTGCTAAACCCATTACTAATTTGTTCCATAAAAATTCGAAATTTAACTGGGAATCCGATCATCAACATGCCTTTGAAACTTTAATTAATAAACTAACCTGTCATCCCATTTTACAATATCTTGATTACACAAGACCCTTCATCATAGCCACAGATGCTTCATCCTATGGACTAGGAGCCGTCCTGTTACAGGACGTAGACGGTGTGGAATTACCCATTGCTTATGCCAGTCAACTTCTCTCTGCACCTCAACGGAATTATTCCACTACGGACCGAGAGGCCCTAGCGGTATATTGGGCTTTGAAAAAATTCCGAAATATCGTCTACGGCTATGATGTAACCATCAACACTGATCATAAGCCACTCACGTACCTCTTCAAGGACAAGCTACTTGAAAGACGATTGAGTAGATGGGCTCTGTTGATTCAGGATTTTGCAGCAAAAATCGTATACAAACCGGGAAAACTGCAAGTTATTCCAGACGGATTGTCGAAACTCAAGCCCGACGCCCATGTGAATAAAATAGGAATTCTTCCTGTGTTCGACTACGAGTGTCTGCAATAGTCCAAACAACAGGACCAACACAACCAAAACCTTCGGGCGCGCCTGGAACAAAAGGAACCATCGAAGGTAAAAGAACAGTACAACCTCAAAGATGGGCTCGTACATTTCAGGAACGAAGATGGAAACGACCTCGTGGAGATACCAAAGGATCTCATCGATATAGCCATTGGACTTTGTCCCGACTCACCTTTGTATGGACACATGGGGCCGGATCGCACCATCAAGAGTCTTTTGGAGCGATACCACTTTCCCGAGATGAACAGAAGAGTACAAGAATACATCTCCGAATGTCCGTCGTGTTTAAAGCATAAGGGCAAAGTACCATCCACAGCTCCGATGGCTATAATGTGTCCATCGGGGACACCCCTCATTTCGTCCTCTATCACTACGACAAGCGTCTACCTTTTGATTTGCCCGACCAAACCGACCCGGCAGTTCTAACATCTTCCGAAATGGCAGAAGCAAATCAGCAACTAGCTGAACGATCTTTCAAGATTTTTGACATAATCCGCTATGCCCTCGACCAACGAAACCAACAGATGGAGCAAGAGCAATATAGGTGTCATCCCCGTCAACGGACTATAATCGTCGGTATGCGATGTTATCTGAAGAGCGTGAAACCGCCAGGTGCTCATCGCAAATTATACCCAAAATGGGATGGCCCATATAGGATTATGAAAAACCTCGGAAAAAATCGTTATGAAATCCTCGACCTACGGGATCATTCCAAACTAAAGATCATTCACGCTGACAATTTGAAGATAGCTTCCGAACAACACCTTCCCAAAAAACAGCTGCCAGGCGTTCGAGCCGCCTATCCTTCAAAAGGTCAAGGTATTAACAAATCGAGCAGAGATAAAAAAACTGAAGTGGTCACCGCGGGAACCGCTACCCATGACAAAGATTGGTACCTCGTAATACCACCAGTACTCGAGGCAATCTCTGAACAAGAGGAGGCTCAAGAGCCAAGCGTCCCATTGGACCCAGACCCTGGAGAAACCCCTTCGAGAGGATCACTCAGTGGAACTCCACCATCTCCTCCAACTCCACCATCTCCTCTTTCACCACCCTCACCGATTGATGATCGACGCACGGACCCTACATACCGCCCGCAAATGCATCACCCACGTGAACTAGAACCTTCACATAAGAAACGAACCCGCTCAGAATCCGAGCTCAACGGTCGACCCCCATTGCTACCAAAACGAGGCCGACCCCTTCGCCCACAAACACAAGTATCCACACAAGTATCCACACAACTACCCCCAGCTCCGTATAACCTAAGGCGTAGAAATGAATAAAATTGTCCCCCTTATAATTTTCCAAATTATTTACTCTTGTAGACCTAGCATTAAAATTTCTACCGGAGTTGTTATAGAAAAAATTGCAGAAGGTAAATTTTTGAAAGGGCACGCAGACCTTTATGTAAATTTGCAACCTCCTGCTAGAATTAAAATCAATCTCCTTCAGATACAAACCCAATTAAAAACGTTTGAAAGTAAACTCCAGAATTCTTTCCAAGGAAAAGATCAGATTAGTCGCGCTCTGTTAGAAAATACCCTCGAAAATATTCAAACTACAGCACGCGCCCTATCAGAAATATTAGCCTTACCATGGATACAAACTGAAACTAAAAATTCAGAAAACTTTAACCAAAGAAGTAAAAGGGGACTGATAGATATAGGAGGGAAACTGTTCAAAGGTTTATTCGGATTAGCTCCCTCCACTCCCTTTCGGACAGATTCACATACCTTGAATCCATGTTAGCTCAATACAAAGAACACAAAAGATATCTAGAATTAATAGAGATAATGAACCTACAAGTAACCCTAATCGATAAATACTTACAACGAATAACTACGATTCATTCCAAGGTTTTGCGTGCAATCCAGCTAGCCCATGGAAAAATCACTCTTTCCACCCTAATACCATGGGAAATGCTTCAGTCCTTGATTCACACCGCCCAGTCACAATTAAAATTATCACCCATATTCCCACTCAACCACTAATTACCCTCAATTTCTAGAATACACCTGGACTGTACATGGACCACGCCCCTACACATACCTCATAATTATACCATTTTTCGATGTCCTCACTTATGACGTATATAAATTTCACCCTTTCCCAACACCCTACCAAAACAACTCTAATGTATATCGATTGTATTTACCTACCGTACCACCTTACCTTTTCCTCACCAAAGATCTGTCAGCTTATTCTATGATGTCAGATAGCGACGTCCGGCATTGCCGATTCCCGCAACCAAATAAACAACTTGTCTGCCCTCCACTCAAACCAGTTATTCTTCCAACTACTAGGTCTTGTTTTATCGATTTAATTCGTGACCGGCATGCCCCAGTATGATCATTTAAAAAATTTAATTCCCCTAAAACCATCCAACTACGAATTGGACCAGACATCTGGGTTTCTTTCGCGAACAGGACTGCCGCTACTCTCGAGTGTCCATCGAATTATTCTCTCATTACAATCCCTATGGTTATTCGGCTACCAATTGGTTGCTCCTTGCGTTCAAAAGCCCTCCAAATATACAACCCGTATAAGGTTACCCTTAATAACTCATTCCCATTCCCTTCGCAAATTAAATTTAAACCCGTCATAGAGATCTTAAATCTCTCCATAAAACCTGTAACCATCCTACCCGAACTACATGCCCCTGAATGGAATGATCAATTGAGCCGGTTTAAAATTTCGGATGATAACCAAAATAACCTCTTACAAATACTACAACCGGTAACCATTTTCTCAACATCTGCCGTTAGTATCATTATTGTATGTGCTATTATCCTCGGTATATTTGTGGTGAAGAGATCATTCTGGGAACAAAGAAAACCAAGTGACACGGAACATGAAACTATTTATGCACGACCAAGAGTGCGTACCCAGACCACGTGAACTAGACTTAACCACCCGACTTATGTTGTGTATATATAAATCTGTATTATAAAACCCATAGTTATCATCTAGTTAGCATTAGTTAGGATGTTACATTATTATATTAATATCATTCTAGAGGAAAGAGCCCTGTAAATATGAACCATAAATAATTCCCATATTCCTATACTATCTTATTCTTCATGTAATTCTTGTATTCATTTATATAGTTCTTGTATCCATTTTAAGAAAAAGTATCCATTTTAAAAATTCGTATGTTATATGGTTCATGTATTTATATAATCCTGTATATTCTTATATATTTAACTTTATATAATGCCTATACTCATATGTATGTACGTGTGTATATTCATTTTTACATAAGGACCAAAATCGCCCAACGCGAGTTTGGATAAATTTTTTGATTTGCTTTCTACTTTGCTAAATAATTGGTGACCTGTTGTTTTTTAAAAATCTCATAATCATTTTTTTAGATTTCGCTTAATAAGGAATCGTGCTTAAGCTTTGCAATGTTCATATTTTGTATACATTCCTTTCGTTATAAAAGATGAGATCATATCTTGCCTAAGCATTAAAATTGTACATCTTAAACATTAAAATTTTACTCATATGCATATTTTAGTGTAAAGATGCATAGTCCGATTTCCACTTTTATTTAACTTGGCAGATCATGATAACATCAGATCTGAAAAGTCGCGGTTTAAGATAAAAATATGGTTTCGTCTTCAAATATTTTGTTTACTCGTTCAAGCCTTACCACAGCTAAAAATTTACTTTATTTTCGAATATTGTGCAAAAATAATACAGCCTTTTTAGCATTTAATAATAATGATGTTAGCAGTTTTTGGGTATATAAACCCACTAAAAATCTTCCATTGTCATTCAGAAGCTAATTCAGAGGCTGAGCACTACCTGTACATTTTAGCAGTAAATTGCAGTAAGAGAAACTTTTTATTTTCCACTTCGAGCCTTGCTCTCTTCAGAAGAACTTAGTCATTAAATTTTCCGGATACGCTATAAGAAGAGTCCGGAACCTTCAGCATTTTGAGTAAGTCTATCAGAGTCCTCCGAGCCACTATAGAAGAACTCGGAGAGTAATATAGAAGAAAACTACTTCAAGTCACACATCCATTGCTGCCACCTAACTAGAACCCCCGTCGACTTCGAACCAACACGGGCCATAGACGGAGGGGTTAACATATATATATATAAATATATAATATATATATATATTATATATATATATATATTATATATATATATGAAAATGAAAATGAAAAGGTTTATTGGCAGACTATAGTCCATATGACAAATATTATTAATACAATGACAGTTCATATACTAAGGATAGAAATATATACAATTGATTAGAAATAATACTGCACTCTCGAAGTTAAGTGGCGCTACAGACAGACGTTTTCGTACCAGGAAGTCCATAGCTTAGAGGATAAATGGTAGGACTCATGGATAGCTTGGATGATCGGGTTGGTTGATTTTTTAATTCTTTCCATTAGACTGTGTTGAGCACGTCTTGTTACCTCCGGGAAGCTCGGGACATTGCGGGTAGCAAACATTTGCGAAGCTGAGCATCTCGGGGGTAATTTATGTAAGAGTCTAAAAGACCTGTTGTACAGCAAATTTAGGGTTCTCCCAGAACCTTTTTTATAATTCACCCACAGTTGCTGACCGTATATATTACTGCAGAAAGTACGAAAGAGTGTGTCTTTAGCTTCACTTGTACAGAGACGAAAGTTCCTTATGGTCATATTCGCTTTAGCACACAGGCTTCGAGATTGTTTTCTTATATCCGAGTCATCACTCAAGGAGCTGGTAATAGTTTGACCCAGATACTTAAACTCTTGTACTTCCTCAATTACTTCACCATTCATTTTAAACCTTATATCAGCTGGCTGATTACAGCTTTTAGGATGAAATTGCATAACCTTTGTTTTTGTAACATTAAAAAGAATATCATGCTTCTGCGAATACACTTCGCAGACATTTAGTAGCCGATCCAGACCTTTAACAGATGGACTTATTAACACCATATCATCGGCATAAACTAAGTTATTTATCCTTGTGTTATCTATACAACATCCTACTGTTGCCTCATTAAGTGAAGCAATTAATCCGTCAATATACACATTAAACAGCATAGGTGAGAGCAAGGAGCCTTGTCTCACCTAGCAAGAGGAGCCAAAACACTCGGATAGTACATTGCCCCACCTAACTGTGAAAGATTGGTGGGAATACCAAAATTTCAATAAATTTAATATGTACATGGGAACCTTCCTGTCTTCTAGTTTTGCAAATAAAATATTGTGGTTCACCCTATCATATGCCTTACTTATATCAAGGAAACAGCTATAAATGGTTGAATTACTGTCAATGTATTTAGATATTGTTTCTTTAAGTACGTAGATACACAGGTCAGTTGAGTGGGACCTTTTAAAGCCAAACTGATTAGATGTCCATAGGAAATCATTTAATCTGAGTAACAAGAGTTCTTCTAGTAGTTTCGAGAAGCAGGAAGCGACAGCAATAGGCCTGTAATTATTGTTGGACAGAATGTCCCTTTACTTATTTTTGACCAGGGGCAAGATATATACCCTCATGAATTCTGCAGGGATATAGCTATGAGCAATGGCTGATAGGAGCAATGATATATGCAGACATACTACGTCATTTGCATATTTTAAGTGCTCATTCGATAAGTCATCTACCCCTGACGCAGAACCAGTCTTTAACTCTTTAATTAACCTCTTTACTTCAGAAAATGATATCAAAATATTTTCCCTTGTCCCTCCCACAATCGTTTCGCTGCAATCTATCTTAAGATTATCCCTACTCACACTATTAAGAATGTTAGAGTAGTGGTTTTTCCACAGCTTTGTAATTTCGTCCTCCCCCGACACCCCATCGATTGTCGGAGGGAGGACATTTTTGACACCCGTTTGATTCTTAACAAATTTCCAAAATTTGTTGTTATCGTTAGTTATGCGAGCTTCACAGTTTTTGATGCTGGAATAGACTCTTCTTCCTGTTTACATCGCCTTATGGCCGCCTTATACTGACCCCGACTTCTACACATATTTATGTATACTGGTCGTAATCTGGGTCTACCATGAAAACACCACAAATCATAGTAGGCGTCTTTCGATTCCCTCTTCAGGGGGGGCAATAAAATCATTCCATCCAGGAATAACCTTAGTATGATAGTTGTAAGATTTAATCAAGGGGCTTCCTGCTTCTCTTAGCAGGGCTATTATCTTACTATAATACTTATCTATGAGTTTACAGTGAGAATCATATATATATATATAAACATATATATAAAATATGTATATATATATATATATATATATATATATATATATATATATATATATATATATATATTAGGGTGATGCAAAAGTGGGGGAGTAAAATTTTTTTGTTTCAAATTTTTGAGATACCCTCTCATTTGGTTTAATTTGGTGGAAAAATGATCCTGGGGAAATTTCGGGTCAAAATTCGAATATTTGGAGGTCGCGCCCGCCATTTGAAAATTTGCTGATTTCCATGACACCCAGGAGGTACAGCAAGCGTCACGTTACTTTTTTTTTGAGTGAAAGTTCCCCACGAGGCCTATCATACCACCTTCCTCTTTTCCATTTGTTCATAAAACAGATACAATACAATAGATATTTACAATAGATACATAGAATGGATATACTCGTAAATTTTACTGTTGCGTCAAAGATACGAGAGTTTTCTTAGTTTTGTCCGGAAGCTTCTTCCGATAATTTGATACAACTTGCAGTAGATATTGCTTCTGTTGTTCATCATTGGTAATTAATTTGTTATAATCTTCAATCAATTTCACTCCTCTTTCAGCAATATCATTAACAACTTTCATGTGATTCACTACGTTCTTTGCAACCCAATAACTCTCATCGAGAAGCCAATCTTCTACTGGTTTGCTCAAGAACGTTGAAGACAATCCGAGTATACTGAAGAAGGACTTTGTGTTAGCAGTTACAAAATCTTCAAGCTGCTTATTGTCAATAGTTTTGATGTCTATTTGTGTCTTCTTTGGAGGATCTGGCTCCGAAGATTTTGTAAGAGCCTCCTTCATTTTTCTTTTGGTGTCAAAGCTGATTTTATCATCAAAGAAAGCCAATGCGATCAACTCTTCTGAGAGATACCACAAATGATTCTTGAATTTTTCTAAAGCAGCATTTGCTAGTTGTTCATTTGTGCTTTTGTAGCTGTGAAGATTCTTGAGAAGACTCAGATCATTTCGTGGAGCACTTGCTGCGCAGGGTGCTGTAAACCAATGCTTAATATAAATTGAAACAGAAAACCAACAAATTTCTTTTAGATTTCTTTCTTCTATTGCTGTTATTTTGAACTGACTTTTGAACATAAAGATTTTCATTGAATAAATGACTTTCGCCATCCAACGGGCTCTATGATAAGCCCCAGGCTTCCTGAATTTTATTCCAGTCGTTGGAGTACCGCCAAGCAAGATGATTGTCAGTTCCAATAACTCTCTGTAATCGTCGCGAGGTTGATCTTCATTGATTTTTCTTGCTGCAAAGTTGATGATTTCCTCTTTTTCCTTTTGTGGATAATTTTCTAATTTATCGTATGAAGTTAGATTAATCTTATTCCAGTTTGTTTTGAATCTTTTGAATAACTGAATGTCAGGGCCTGATGAAGCCTGTAATGCAGGGGATACCACTGCTTCCAACATGATTTCAAGGATATGGTGTCGACAAGGACACCACAACAAATCTTTCTCCATTTTCTGTTCAATTAGGACACAAGCTCCGTTTTTACGACCTGTGTTCGATGCAGTTGTATCGAAACACATGCCTTTTACCTTATCTATTAGATTCCAATCAATGATCGCCTGATGTACTGCATTTGCAGTATCCTTTCCTGTGCCATGATCTATATTTGGCACTCCAAGCAGTTGATCTTCTCCACTGCCAGAGATTAGGACTAGCAACCGATCAACAACCTCATTCCCAGTAATGTCTTCGAGGAGTTTGCCATCCCAATGAACAATCAAGGGTTTGTCAGCTTGAAATTCTTCTTTCAAGTTTTCACTGAACTTCTTTCTTGATTTCTGTCTTGCCCTGCGAATCGATGAGTAGCTAACATTGTAATTCTCTGGATCTTTTCCAACATTTGCGATCGTTGGAATAATTATTAAAGAGGCTGATCGGTCGCTGATCTTAGCAACATCCAATGAGGAAAGCAGATTTTCATTCATAATCTTGAATTTTTTTCTTGGAAGGCCTCTTTTGGATGTTGAGGGCACTTCCAGATCTACTTCTTCCGTAGATGCAGGTGAATCACTGCAGGAACTGCTGCTGCTTGCAAGAACAACTGTTTCATCAAATGCACTTGATTCATGTAACCTTTTCTTATCCATTTTTTCATGTCTCTTCGCAGCTTCCTTTCGACGTTTTTCTTCATCCTTATCAACTGCCATCATTTTACCCTTTCGACCTTCCCTTTGTAGCCGTAGAAACTCTCTATCTTCCTCAATAGTTATTAACTCGTTAGCATTTGCATGCGCAATATCAAAGAGTCCATCCAATTTTTCTTTCCATGTATTCTCTTTCTCTATTGAAAACTTCGATTTTTTTCCTTTGCTCTTCTTCAGCCCTTGCCACTCATCATACAGTTTATTTAATTTCTTCACAACATTACATTTCTGGGTTGTTGGTATTCCTGCTCTCTGCCACACTTCCAATACATCATTAACGGTTGAAGTTAATGCTTCTCTGACAGTTTCATTCTTGATATGTTTATAATTCATGAATAAGGAAATTACTTCTTTCTTTGATGGAAGCTTACTTTGATTCAATTTATCTATTTGTTGACCGATCAGCCAGATATCTGTTGAGCTTCTTGATCTCATTTTTGTCACAATTAAGATAGAGGAAATAGAAGAGAAATTGAGGCGGAGAGACTCACTGATATAGCACCTCTCCTGGACACTGCCACAAGCACACTGCGATACCGATTTCCTTGAACGCTATTTGCTCATATACGCATCATCTACCACCTACCACTCTGCCTGCAGCAAACCTGCACAAAACCTGCAACCTGCAACAAACCTGCAACAAAAATAAGAACAAATTCAAAAAATTTGATTTTACTCTAATTTTTTGTAATTTTCAAATTTTCAATTGGCGGGCGCGACCTCTGAATGTTATTTGTTTGACCTGGAATTCTCACAGGGTGTTTTTGTGACAAATTGGAACAAATGAGGGGGTATCCCTAAAAATCCACGATGGTCATGATTTGTGCATCACCCCATATATATATATATATATATATATATATATATATATATATATATATATATATATATATATATATATTAGACCGTTTCACGATTATATGGTAATTTTTCAAATTGAATTTTGATAAACGCACACACTTTTATTTTTTTATATAAAGGAAGAAAAACAAATAGACAAAATATCATTTTATTTGAATGATAAAAAGGCACCCCTCAGATGGCACTTCTTTTACATTAATGGATAATTAGAGCAAATATAAGACTGAACGAAAAATATGTTTTAAAACAAAGCGACTTAAATTCTATTTAAGACATATATTGATTAAGAATATAGGGATTTCAGTGGCTGAGGGACCTCCTTTCTCTGATTTTCAATGATTTGAAAGGCCAGTTGTCTCTCTTCCTCACTCTTTGTGAGCTTCTCATTAAACTCTGTAGCCAGTTTGACTCCTCGTTCAGCACAGTCGTTGATTACTTTGACTGCCATGACCCGATTACGGTGCTCCTCAATGTCTTCAAGTTTCTTGGGAATTTCTATTTTCAAACACTTGAAGAAGTCTTGTGTTTGAGTTGTGACAAAACTGGTAATCTTTAAGTCATTGGGGTTTTGCAACATTCGGGGGTCCACCTTTCTTGCCCTCACTTTTCGAGGAGGCGCGTGGTGAAGGTTGTGGAGCATTGGAACCTTATCATCTTCAGTCACGAGGTTTGAGAAAAAGCCAAATCCTACAAGATCCTCACTCAAGTACCAACCATGGTTCTGAAGTTTTTTGAGGGCTGTAGCACCCACTTCCTTATCAACCTGAATCTCGTAGATATGTAGCATCTTGAGGAGGGCCAAATCATTTGCTGGAGCATCAATTCCAACTGGAGATGTATACCAAGCTTGAAGATAAACTGTCACTGAAAAGGCGTTTATTCGTATCAGAGCTTGTTTTTCATGAGGGGTGAGAAGGAATTGGTTCCTAAATAAGTAAATTTTTAAGGAATAGATGCCCTTTCCCATCCATCTAGCTCTGCTGTAAGCTCATGGGTAGTGGAATCTGCTATCAGAGCCTTTATTTGTTTTAGGCATTGGACAACCAAGGAAGATAAGTGCACGTTCTAAGTATTCCCTGTAGTCACCTCGAGTGTGGCCCTCTTGAAGTTTGGAGTTGATGAAAGAAATAAGCTTGTCTCTGTGCTTCAAGATCCAATGATCTAAAGATTCTGAGGTGAGATCATTGGGTTCATAGGGCTTGTAATTCTGCTGATCAATGTTATCCCAACAATCTCTGAATCGATTGAATAAGGGAATTTGTGGACCCGAAGAAGAGAAAAACATGTCAAAAACTGCAGTGATAAGAAGCTCGTGGATATGGTGGCGGCATGCCAGAAAAAGGAGTGATCTCTGAAGGGCCTTTTGGATGATGGTACAAGCCCCAGCATGGATACCTGTATTGCTTGCAGTAGTATCAAAACAAAGGCCTGCTACCCACTCATTTACTTGTGGCCATTGCTTCAAGACATCTAAAACTGCTCTCCCCATTTCTTCTCCCGTTCCAGAAATAAGCTTTGGAATAGACAGTAATTTTTCTAATTCGCCTGCACCAGTCACAACAATGGGCATTACATCAATCTTACCCCCATGCATGGATGGAAGAAGCTTTCCATCAAAATGAATTATTAAAGGGGTATTTGGTTGGAAACTGGCTTTAATGTCTTCTCCCATCTGCATCCGTGTTGATCTCCGAGACCTGTAGATAGAGGATGATGAAAGTGTGATCTCTTCAATTTCCACTCCAGCAGCTGAAAGGGCAGGTGCCACAATGTGCATAGCAGCTCTTGCAGATGTTCCAGTGCGGTCCAGAGCAGCCAAGAACTTTTTATCCCTAACAATTACACCTGGTTCAAGCTTCTCCTTTTTTGAAGATGATGATGAGAGTGCTCTGTAGAACAATTCATCACCAGATGATTCTTCACTTCCTCCTGAACCGGAATTTTCACATTGGTTGAGATCCACAACCTTTGTCAATTGCCTCATTTCTTCCTTTGATTTCCTGCGAAGTTTTTCCATTCTTTCCATGCTTATCTGTCGTGCTTTTGCCTTTCTTGAAAACTCCTTGTCTTCTGGACCCATAATCATTTTCCGATCGTTCCTTTGATCCTTAAGAAAATCTTTATCCTCCTGCAATTTTATTTCTGTTTCCACTTCTGAATGAGCTACATCGAAAAGCTTCTTTAAGCTGGTGACAAATTCTGCTTCATTCTTCTCTTGGGTAGGAGTTCTTCGAGTTCGGTTCTTGACCAGCCCTTCATGCTTATTGTAAAGCCTTTTAAGCTTTGAGACAATATAAGGCTTGTGGGATGTAATTAAGGAGGCTTTTTCTCACATAGCAATAACTTCGTTGGCTACAGTTGCGCAAGCTACAGAGACATTTTGCTTTCCCACCTTAATGTGATAAAAAAGACGTTTAAGGACATCACTGTTAGTTGGAAGCTGCTTCTCAGAAAAACCTTCTTCCAGCACTTGTCCGACCAACCAGACTTCACACTTGTTTCTGGTTTTTGCCATAATTCTGAGGGAAAAAGTTTTACCACCTGTTAGTCTTAATAATAATATAATATAATCATTAATCACTCACCTAAATTATATTATGACTTGATTACTGTAAGAAAGTTGTAAAGTAACATGAAGTAACCTTCCTAGAACAGTAAACTTGTGAAAATATCAGTAATTATAGATGAAAAAGCAAATAAAACATCATATAATCCATAAAGGGAAAAAATGGAAATTCTAGAATAGTTATCCTGAAGGAAGAATTTTCTAGAATTCTCTCTAAAGAATATAGGGGGGTTACTGGACCATTCCTGAAAATGACCTACTTATCTTCCAATTTTATTTATGAATTTTATATACCAAATTTAAGAGGACATCACAAAATAAATAAATATATTTGCCAGAAAAATGAAAATTTTCTCATGAGGGGTAAAATAGATATGCATTGAGGGGTGGGATAACAATAAGCTCTTGTCTTAATATTTTGCATGAAGTCTTTATTCATGACATATTACTTTTTTGGTATGTGTGCGTTGAGCCATCATAAATTTCGATTTTTCGAAACGGCCTAAATTATATATATATATATATATATATATATATATATATATATATATATATAAATATATATATATATATATACATACATATACATAAAAATATATATATATATATGCATTTAACTGCAATGACCACGCAGTATATAAATGAATAGAAACGACGTAAATAAGGAGCGTCTCTGCACACGGGGAAGAGAAATAACGAACCCCGATTCCCGGGCGGTTCGCCTCATTTTTCATTTATTCGTTATTTCTCTTCCCCGTGTGCAGAGACGCTCCTTATTTACGTCGTTTCTATTCATATATATATATATTGGGAATGAACTCAGAATGGTCCCCTGAGTTTTTTATGATACACACAGACAGTGCATGGAACAAGGAACTCTTCTGGGATAATTAAACCCACTATAGTCCGAATAAGTAATGGTAAATGACAAATACCATAGTTTTTCTTTTTCATGATGCTAGCCCGACGTGGGAAACGGGTCACTCGCAAAGAGGTCCCATAAATATAGCTTCCTTCAACAGCTATCTGCAAAGCAGACAGGATCCAGCTTTGGGACGTGGATCTAGGGTTTAAAGCAGCCTAGCCCTGCTACATTTAGAACCTCATATATAAGCAAAGGACTCGCTGTCTTCACGTCAGATTGCATACATCAAAGAAAAAGGGCTAAAAATATAATAGTTACCCCTTTATAAGTCTTTTGCTAATAATGAGGTTCTAAATGTAGCAGGGCTAGGCTGCTTTAAACTCTAGATCCACGTCCTAAAGCTGGATCCTGTCTGCTTTGCAGATAGCTGTTGAAGGAAGCTATATTTATGGGACCTCTTTGCGAGTGACCCGTTGCCCACGTCGAGCTAGCATCTTGAAAAAGAAAAACTATGGTATTTGTCATTTACCATTACTTATTCGGACTATAGTGGATTTAATTATCCCAGAAGAGTTCCTTGTTCCATGCACTGTCTGTGTGTATCATATATATATATATATATATATATATATATATATATATATATATTATATATATATAAATAAATAAATATGTTGTAATGTTATAATGTTTCAGACCAACAAAGACCTAGGATCCACTCATGGCTGGTCTACCTGTGTTCGTATTGTGTATTGTGCATGTCCTCCGTGGTGGCGGAGGGGACCTACAATTTTACGTTGGTTCCGAACCACAAAGAACATAAGAACATAATAAATTTTTATAGTGGGCACACTAGGGGGCCACTTCGACCCATCGAGGTGGCTTCACTATGTAAAAACTGCCTGTAAATCGGCAACAACCAATTTTTAAAACTAAATAATTATCTACTTAAATCTAATTCATTATCAATTTAAAACTAAGGAGTGAATCTCTGGATCCAGAGGATCAAAGTCATAATAGACTATCCACAAATATGTTACACTCTATATCTATTTATAACCGACATGCAAATATATCAGATCCAAAGAATGCAATCAATTTTATTACGGTATCCATCAATACCAGTACCTTGCAAACCAAAAATAAGTCACGGTCCATATCAATTGCGGATCAAGTCACAATTTACAACCATATACATTACAATATATATAATTAGGAGGAATAAGTGTAGGTGTTGCTGTAAAGACTGTACAGTAATGTAGAAATGTGTGTGCACCTATTTTGGGTCTCCCATTTAAAGGTGTTTGTGGGGCTAGTGAAGATCATGAGTTTTTCAATACCTCACAGTAATGGGGGCACCGCTCGGCAGAGGAATCTCTTTAAATGGGTGTGTAAGGACAGAGATATCCCCTAACCCAAGATGCTGCCTCCCTATATCCCACAACACTTGTGTTGAGCTGTGGGATCTATCACCTAAATGTATGTATATATATGAAATAAACTAGTACCATTCATGCAATAAAAATGGGCTTAAACACTATCACCAGATGTCCCTTGCAGACATCAAACTATCCAACCTTCTTTTGAAAGAATCAATTGTATCTGAAGTCACCACTTCTTCTGTCAGACTGTTCCAAAACTTAATTACTCTGTTTGTAAAACTATGTTTTCTTAAATTTGTTCTACATCTTGGCTTAAATAATTTCATACTATGACCTCTAGTCTGGTTATTGTGATCTTTAATGAAAAGAGAATCAAAATCTATCTTATCCAACCCTTAATTTTACTACCTTAAACTATACCCAATCTATCAACATATGCGTCTAATCGATTTTTAAACATGTTTATAGACGTGCTACTAATTACTTCTACCGGCAAACTATTCCAGCTATTTACTATTCTATGCGTAAAAAAGTTTTTGGCAACTGCTGTCTCGAACCTTCTACTTGTCAACTTACACCCGTTATTTCTAGTCCTATTATATTGAGATATTTCGAAAAAGCTATCTCTATCTACGTTATCGAACCCATTCATAATTTTGAAAACCTGGATTAGATCACCCTTAGCCTCCTAGTCTCGAGTGTAGTCAATTTTAACTCTTTAAGCCTATCCTCGTACGACTTTGACCTAAGCGACGGAATCATCTTAGTTGCTCGTCTTTGAACTCTTTCGATTTTGTCTATATCTTTGCGCATATGCGGATTCCAAAATTGGATCGCGTACTCCAAATGGGGTCTAACTAATGATTTATAAAGAGGAACTATAATATCGCGCGATTTGTGCTAAAAACACTTTGTTCGCTTTATTGACCGCTGCTGTACTTTGTTTCGCTACTTTTAAATCACCAGTGACTATAACTCCTAAATCTTTTTCCTGCTCTACGCTTATCAACTCTTTCCCTGACATACTATACGCAAAATTACCGTTACGCGAACCTATATGTAAAATTTTGCACTTATCGACGTTAAATCTCATTTGCCATGTGACTGACCAATCAACGATTTTATTCAGATCTTCCTGGATTTTATCTCTATCTTCGTCATTAATCGCCCTACCACCCAACTTCGTGTCATCCGCAAACTCTCAAACTGTACTGACTAGGCCGACATCTAAATCGTTAATATATATAAGGAAAAGCAAGGGGCCCAATACGGAAACGCCACTCGCTACATTAGCCCAACACGACTCCGCTCCATGAATGACCACTCTCTGTTTCCTACCTCGCAACCACTCTTCTATCCAATTTATCACTACACCCTTGATTCCGTGAGCCTTAGTTTTTTCAATGAGTGTTTTGTGCGGTATGGTATCAAACGCTTTTTGAAAATCTAAATACATTACATCAACCGCCCGATGCCTATCGTAAACTTCAACCACGCTTTGAAAAAATTCTAAAAGATTAGTTAAGCAAGATTTGTTTCACCTAAAACCGTGCTGCGTATTTCTAACCAAATTATGCAATTCTAAGTGTTCGACTATACGATCCCTAATTATTGATTCCAGTAGCTTACCTACAGCAGACGTTAAACTGATTGGCCTATAATTTCCCGCCGCACCTTTATCGCCTTTCTTAAAGATAGGTGTTACATTTGCTAACTTGAAATTATCTGGTACGCACCCCTCAGAAATAGACGCATTAAAAATCTTTGTTAGCGGCACAACAATGCTATCTTTTAATTCTTTTAGTTGTATGGGATATATGGAATCCGGCCCCGGTGATTTACGCGTTTTCATTTTATCAATATAGCGCATTACCTCCCTTCACTAACCACAATATTATCCAAAATATTACCATTATCAAAAGGTATTATGTCTATGACCGTAGGGATATTCGTTACATCTTCTATAGTAAAAACTGACGTAAAAATTCGTTCAGCAAGGTAGCCATTTCCTTGTTTTCAGAAAGTAGATTTCCGTTAACATTTTTCAAAGGCCCCAAGACACTTTTTACTGGATTTCTATTGTTGACGTATTTGAAAGAATACGAGCTATGGAGATTTCAAATTGGCGCTTGGACTTTTTTATTACACTTTTCGCTTCACGCCTTAGAGATATGTAGTTGTTTCGTAACCACAAATTGTCTTTATCCCACTTATGTAGCCTATAATCCCTATCTCCACTCTTTATAATGTCTCCTACTCCAGAAGTAAACCATAAGTGCTTGTTATTTACTTTCGCACGCTTAATTTTGTACGGTACACATTCCTCATTTATAGTCGTAAATACTGTTTGAAACGATTCCCACATTAATTTTGCGTTGGAGTTCCCTGTTACGTTTTCCCAATTGACGTGTGACAATTTATTTCGAAATTTACAAAAGTCTGCGTGCTGGAAGTTAGGAATTTTAGTCGTTAGCTGGTTTCGAGTCACTTAGTGAGAGGACAAACTCTACCATATTGTGATCGCTATTGCTTAACGGTTCTATTACTTGAAGATCAGTAATGAGCCTATCATCCGTAGTTATTACTAAATCTAAAATACTGTCCAACCTCATAGGTTCCCCAACCTTTTGAATAAGAAAGCTATCCTCGAGAAAATTAACTAAACGATTAACTTCCGCGTCTCCCTGCATTGTATCGTAATTCACGTTGGCGGAATTAAAGTCACCCATAACTAAAGCCTGCTCACTACCTATTATTCTCTTTAGTTCACGATATAACGCTTCGTCCGTATCAGCTGTTTGATTAGGTGGCCTATATATAACCGCAACAAGAAGTTTGAAATCGTTCAATTTAAGTTCTGCTATAGTCGAATCTACTGGTTCTGGAATTGTGTGCTTTACTTCTATAACGTTCGCAATATTATCTTTGATATACAACATAACACTGCCTCATCGCCTACCTATTCTGTTTTAACAAAAAGTCTATAACATCTAATTTGATACTCCCCTACAACGTCAATTGTTTCAGTGCTAAGCCACGATTCATTTATCACAATTAAATCATAGTCTTTACAAGCAACTAAGAAAAAAATTCGTTTATTTTATTTCGTAAGCTACGAGCATTTAAGGATAGAACCTTCAAATTGTTTTTAATTGCGACACCTTCGCGAGCGCAGGGAAAATTTGTGGAATTTACGGTGGGACCGTTCGAGTTACGGCAGCCTGAAAAGAAGAGACAGTATTATGAAATAGTCTTCCTAAACGCGCAGCTCCAGCGACATTAAGATGAAGTCCATCTCCGCGGAACAAGTCCCTCCTGCCGTAGAAACTGTTCCAAAAATTCGCAAAATGCACTCCTTCCTGTTGGCAAGGAGACTTTAGGTTATTGTTAATATAGGTCGCCTTGCTGTAGAAATCGTTACGTTGGATAATTCGAGGAAGTATACCTGTTAAAACAATCTTATTAGTTTTTTCATTTAATCGCTCAAGTAAGTCTCTGTACCTAGCCAGCAGTTCTTCCCATCTAGAATTTAAAACGTTATTAGTACCGACATGAATAACATACGTTGTGTCCTCTGCGGTACCCTCTGTAAAATGGTCAACACTATTAGTTATATCCTCCAGCCTTGCACCAGGGTAGCAGTAACGGCGCCTACGACGAGGGTTTCTCCCACAGAATTCCTCGAGCTACCCTCGAACAATGGTATCGCCAACGAGTCGTATTTCCGGTTCATCAGCATCTTCGAAACCTAAAACAGAAAACTTATTGTTTGTTATTACTGGTAGACAAGTCTTAGGTTTTCTCAATGGTGCTCCATTACGCACTCGAAGGAAGGGTTGGGAACTAGGGGAAGAGAGAGGGCTATTAGTACTATTTATATTATTATTAGTAGAAACCGAGGCAGGAGGGGTCGTAACTGGAGTCTGAAGGGTTTCTAATTTTGCCGTCAGGAGCATCACGCATTCTTCAAGCCTCACTCTGGCCTCTCTCTCACGTTCTAACTCGTTCCTCAGGACTTCCATGCTTGAGCATCACCTGCAAACTAACTGTTCATTATTATTAGCCATTGTAAACGCGTAAGCGGCAAATTCCCCTTCACAGCGACTGCAAGTACTTGACGGGGGTGCCATAATCTTAATTAATTAAAAAACAAAAAACAAAAAAACGAGCTTTCGGAAATTAATAAATTACAACGTAGGTCTACCGCGTGCTTATTGTGCCGTCACCTGTGGAAACCATCACAAACGTTCTTGAAACGCAGAAACAGGTTCTTGTAACCCAAATTTATACTAAATGAATTTATAATTAAGCTACCGACGAGAGATATGTAGCGGAAAGAGTATTAATAATACTTATCTGTCAGCGATTCGACCGACTTTTTTCCTTTTTCCCCACTGTGTGTGACCACTCTCTACCTGATCTCCCGAAGGATGAGAAAATGAACCTTATGACTCCTCGTTTTCTGAAAGATTTGAAAAACAAACAAGGCAAGCCACGTGCACTAGCCTTGGTTTAATCAAATAATATAGTACTGAATAAACTCAATAAATGAAATATATTCGTTAGTGAATTATTCGTAACATGAAGTAATTTAGTTAAGAATGCACCAAACTATTTTTTTTTTAAAGACATCTCAACCGAAACCACTTATTCAATTGAAAACACTGGACACTCGATAAAACACGTCTATTCACAAAGAAAGACTGATCAAATCTGATATTTATATATATATATATATTTATATATTGATTCATATATATATATATATATATATATATATATAATATATATATATTATATAATATTTATATATATATTTATATAATATTTATATATATATTTATATAATACTTATATATATATATACATATATATGTTAACCCCTCCGTCTATGGCCCTGAGTCGGTTCGGATCGACGGGGGTTCTAGATGGGAGGCAGCAACGGATATTTTCTCGCGATACTTTTCTTCTATAACATTCTAATTCTTTTCTCTCGCTATAGGGTCGATAGTTGTTAATTCTTCTCTTTCTATAATACTCTGATACTTTCTCTTGGTACTAAACTTATCGACTTTACTGACTAAATTCCTGAAGAGAACAAGGCTCGAAGGAAAAGATAAAAAAAAACTTCTTTTACTGTAGTTTACTTCTCAAAATGTACAGGTAGTGCTCTGAATTTACAGAGGTAGAGGTTCGACCTCTTTCGACCATGGCTCAGGCCGGAATCTAAAAAAATTAAGGAGGCAAGGGGCCTCTGCCCCCTCCTCGCAGCGAGGCTGCTAACAAGGGAGTGTCGTAGCAGTGACCAAAGAAGAGTGCAGTAATGAAGTGAAGTTCATTTTACAAATACATGTATCATATAAGCCTAAATGGGGGAAGGAAGTTGAAGGTTAAGTTCCCCCCTTTTAAACACATTATCAGATATTTGAAAGATTCCAAATAAAAATAAAAAAAATAAAAAATTAATCGTATTTTTTTGCCGAGTCTTCATTTCTGAAGGCGATATCATTTCGTAGTAGTACATAAGTACAATTTAAGTACACCACTGAGCACATTTTCGTTTTGGTCTATTACAATTATGATTGCGATTATGGATTACTTCACATTCGCTTATGATTGTCCATTATAGTTCTATTAAAGTACATTCTTACATTACACTAGGGAACAAATTTCAACTTTTTTTTTGTTACAGACACGTGAACTACTGATTCCTACTAAAGCGGTGATGCTGATTTCAGATCTGATATCAAAATTTCTCTATCACGTCCAGATTTTGTGTAACCGAAAACCCCTATTTTTCATTTTTTTTCTCACCCGCTTCTATTACGAAAGCCGTCTAAGCTACTTTTCCGTGCCACGTTTTATGTTAAGCATACTTAAATAATTAGTGAACAGGGATGTCTTTCCTCCTTTATTCTGGCTTAAGACAGACAGCGGAATTCCACTGGCGGAGTTACCACCCCTGCGCCCAACCATCCACCCAAAGCGCGTTAGTATTTTGTTGTTACTACTGAAAGGCAAATTCCTGTTCTTAAGTGAAACTTTTGTGTGTCCTCTTCCTTTGTCGCTTGTAGGATGACGAGCTCTCCTTCTGCAGGAACCAACAATAATCTCCCATCATATTTGGGTTGAAATTACCTTGGTATCTGTTTTCCATAACTGAGATCTGTTGGTGGAAGCGCTCACCATGCTCGTCACTTACAGCCCCAAGGTTGGCCGGAAGAAGTCAAGATGAGAATGTAAAAAATGAATTTTCAAAGACATTCTGCATCCCATTATTTCATAAGATTTAAGCATGTTTTCTACGAGTTTACGGTGGTTTTCAGCTTTGTGGTTTCCAAGAAAATTTTTGACAACTTCAACGAAAGATGTCCATGCTCCTAGTTCATTCTCATTTAGGTTAGATGGAAACGATGAGTCGTTGATGACACTGCGGATCTGTGGTCCAGTGAAAACTCCAGCTTCTAGCTTAGCATCTGTCAATATTCCTTTGAATTTATCCTTTAAATATTGGAAACCACTACCTTGATGATCCATACCCTTCACGAAATTTTTCATAAGGCCAAGTTTAATGTGAAGTGGTGGAAGATGTACTTTCTGAGGGTCAATAAGTGCTGGGTGTTTCACATTGTATTTACCAACAACATGTTCAGTTCTAGATGGCCAATCATGTTTTTTGTAGTGGTTCTTGTCAACACTGCTGTTCCATAGACACAAAAAGCACATATGCTTTGTGTAGCCCAACTGTAACCCAAGAAGTAATGATACAACTTTAAGGTCGCCACAAATATTCATCGATTCATAAGTCTCATTAAGGCCAGTGGCATGTGCTACAGGTATTGAAGGTTTTTCATTGCCGTTGTGCAGTAATACAGCTTTAAGGCTAGCTTTACTAGAGTCAATGAACAGTCTCCATTCTTTTGGATCATAGCGACAGCCAATCCCTTGCATCAGACCACTGATGTGGGGAAATATTTGCATCTGGAACATATATGCCATCTTTCCCTGTTTCTATATCACTAGCAGAATCTTCAGATGAACTGCTGTCTGTTATCGTTGCTGGTGGAACTGGTGGTGGATTTGTTTCATCATGTGGTACTGGTTTCATTGCTGATTCGCAGTTTGGGTACGTGATCTTTGATTTGTTTTTCTTTGTGAAACCAGCAATCTTTGTCAAACAAAAATAACAATCATTGAAGTGATTTTTCGGCTCACGCCAAACCATGGGGACTGAGAACGGCATAGCTTTTCTTTTACCATTCATCCAAGCTATTAACATTGCATTGCACTGTGCACAGCAAATATGTGGTGCCCAGTCCCTCTGTTGGTCTCCTAACTTACAGTCAAAATAACACTTGTAGGCAAGTTTAATCTTTGTTGTTATGTTTCTACGTTGTGGCTTAGGTGTATATTGTCCACAGACAAAGCAGAAGTTGTCTGGGTGATTTACACAAGCACGTCTATTTGATGCCATTTTGAATTACCATACAATATCTGAAAAAAAGTAGAAAGTAATTATTACGATGTGCAAAATAAAAAGAAATACACACCGTAGTACAAAACAAATGCTATAAAAACACACAAGTCACCACAACCTGTCACTTGCTCATCAGCAGAGAGCTTCAACAACCGTTCTGCTTGACTGTCACGTAGCGACTTACCGTTGGGCCGTTGCCCGTTACTATGCTCTTGACTCAGTGTTGCCAACTCGGGATAAATTTTATTTATCAAAATTGTTCGAATTTGTATATAGTTGGCAAAAAAAATTGCTTTAACCTTGAAAAGCAAGTTTCATATTACTGGCATTAAGCCGATTAAAACGAAAATCTGGACGTGGTAGAAAATTTTACTAAAAGTGATTTGCATTTTACACAAAATCTAGACGTGATAGAAAAAATCTAATTATAGATTTGAAATCAGCATATCGAAATTAGCTAGGAGCACCTATTTGGTCTTCTGTAACAAAATCTTTGTTCCCTAGTGTTATATATTAAATCATTACATTCAATTAGTTTAATTGAAGTACATTACGTCGTTTACCATTCTTAGTGTTTTTTTTATATTTATATATGGTTATAATATATGGTTATAACATATGGTTATAATATATGGTTATAATATATGATTATTATATATGGTTATTATATATTGTTATTAGTACAACACAAGTACATGGGCACATCCAAGATAATTTATATACAACATAATATGTTATATTATGTTATAATATGTTATAAATTTGGATCAGAGCGAGAGGAGATTTTTATCTCAGAAGCGTTCGATTTTGCTGTGATCAGCGAATTCGACCACTTACCCAAGCATTTATGAATATCTTGCGAGGGATGAACGCACTTGAAAAAAAAATACATGTGGACGTATTTTACATGTACGTAACACAATAGGTTGTGTGCGTAATATAGACACGCGTAAAATATGGACTGATAGATTGATAGGCATCAGTAGACAATAGGTAGGACACAACATAAATAATGAGGTATAGAGAATGAAGTGTTTTTTTATTATTATTATTATTATTAAAGAATTTACCATATATTAAACATGAAAGATATCCACATACCAAATGGGTGATTCAGTATTGGCGGTATGGAAACGTGAAGAGAATTAAGTTACTTTATGACGTCATAGTTATTCACATTGTCATACGTACAGTGTAACTGAGTCATTATTTGGGAGGACCTAAAAGAAACGAATTAAAGACAAAGAGTGGGTATCAAGGACTAAGAAGCACAACTACGGGTTCCAATCCTGTTATATGCAATGTGTATGCATAATCTAGGGTCGAGGGTGAGTTGCAAGACAATCATAATTAATTATAATAACTTCTATAGCAAATGGAAAATGGATACGACTAAACCATAGAAATGGTAGATCGTAGGGTTGTGACAGAAACAAAAAATAGGAAGCTGCAAGTAAAATTATTATCCAAACTCGCATTAAGCGATTTTGGTTCTTATGTAAAAATGAATATTGATTATTCATTGTTCATTTTTACATTGCTCTCCCCTTTAAAATGCTATTTATACGATAATATAATAGGGTACAATTCATACAATACAATACAATTGAGAAAATAACAACCTAACTATATTCAAGTTAGATGACGATTTTTTTCTTTACATTACAAGTTTCATACAGAACAAGTGAGTTCGGGTGGTTGGGTACAATGCAGAGTAATCAAATTTTTAACATGACACTTGCTTATAAATTATAAAAAATTCAAAGATTAAGATTTTAATTTAGACAAACAATTAAGTTAGACAAAAAATGATATTGTTAATTTTTTTTAACAAAATTTTATTTTTCTGTGGGGAAAATTACGTACATAATGAATAGTCGGTAAAAGGGAAAGATATAAATTATTTTCCAAAGTTACCCTGATCGTACAGGCTATAACTAATTTTATTGACTATTGTAGGTAAAAAATCGAATTAAGTAATGGATGATGTATAGACCTGTGGTCTAGTGTGTATTTGTGTGTATTAGATACAAAGTGTGTATCTTATAATTTTGAGGGACAGATTAGCTGAGAGGATTGTTAAATTAACTGAATAAATGCCTGAGCAAAAATTTAAATATAGTAAGCAAAAATGCTTAAGACTATATAAATAGCAGAGTTAGCACTTACACGCAATGAAATAGTTTATTGTGATATCCAATGATTTTAGCATAAGGTTTGTATATATATATATATATATATATATGTAAAAATGAACCATAAATAATTCCCATATTCCTATATTATCTTATTCTTCATGTAATTCTTGTATTCATTTATATAGTTCTGTATCCATTTTAAGAAAAAGTATCCATTTTAAAAATTCATGTGTTATATGGTTCATGTATTTATATAATCCTGTATATTCTTATATATTTAACTTTATATAATGCCTATACTCATATGTATGTACGTGTGTGTATTCATTTTTACATAAGGACCAAAATCGCCCAACGCGAGTTTGGATAAAATTTTTGATTTGCTTTCTACTTTGCTAAATAATTGGTGACCTGTTGTTTTTTAAAATCTCATAATCATTTTTTTAGATTTCGCTTAATAAGGAATCCTGCTTAAGCTTTGCAATGTTCATATTTTGTATACATTCTCTTTCGTTATAAAAGATGAGATCATGTCTTGCCTAAGCATTAAAATTGTACATCTTAAACCTTAAAATTTACTCATATGCATATTTTAGTGTAAAGATGCATAGTCCGATTTCCACTTTTAGTTAACTTGGCAGATCATGATAACATCAGATCTGAAAAGTCGCGGTTTAAGATAAAAATATGGTTTCGTCTTCAAATATTTTGTTTACTCGTTCAAGCCTTACCACAGCTGAAAATTTACTTTATTTTCGAATATTGTGCAAAAATAATACAGCCTTTTTAGCATTTAATAATAATGATGTTAGCAGTTTTTGGGTATATAAACCCACTAAAAATCTTCCATTGTCATTCAGAAGCTAATTCAGAGGCTGAGCACTACCTGTACATTTTAGCAGTAAATTACAGTAAAAGATAGTTTTTATCTTATCCTTCGAGCCTTGCTCTCTTCAGAAGAACTTAGTCATTAAACTTTCCGGATACGCTATAAGAAGAGTCCGGAACCTTCAGCATTTTTAGTAAGTCTATCAGAGTCCTCCGAGCCACTATAGAAGAACTCGGAGAGTAATATAGAAGAAAACTACTGCAAGTCACACATCCGTTGCTGCCACCTAACTAGAACCCCCGTCGACTTCGAACCACCCGGGCCATAGACGGAGGGGTTAACAACTGGCGACCCTTTAACCAGGATCTTCACGACTCCAGGATTCTTCCAGTCTTCCAGACCCTGGAACCAGAACCAACACCCAGTTGACCGGCGTGTCACGACTTCTAGTTCGTCACATCCACCCTTGAACCGGTGCGTCACGACTCCAAGTTCTCCACGCCTAGTTTTCATCCAAGAACAAGTGGCCAGCAAGACACGTCTTCAGGACACGTCTCTAAGGATTTCGCCGTAGGAATCTTGTTAAGTACAAAACTCTTTTTTAAATAATCTCTAAACATTTGAAAAGTCAGTATTATTAACAGTTAATATTTAATATTGAGCCAGAATTAACACAAAACACAGTGAACACTTCAGACACCAGTGATACATTTTTTTATTGAAAACAGTATTTTCACAGAATTATTGTCACAGAATTATTGTCAAAGTTATTGTCAGAGTTATTTTCAAGTTATTTTCACTATTATAGTTAGTATAGTATAATTTTATTTAATGTACCAAGCATAGTACCAATAATCTTGTACATTTTTTTATTTTTTATTTTGTTTGCAATCTTTTCAAATTTTCCCCTAGTTAGGCAAATTGTTGTGCATTTATTTTTTTAGATAGTGTAGTTAGGAAAACCCCTTAAGTGATCATTCCATAAATTAAGATCGGTCAAGCAGACCTAATTAGAACACATTAATAAGTACCTTCACATATGAGCGATTCAGACGGTGCGCTTTCTGACATCGAAAATTTACCTACACCCATTTTTCCACCTACCCCGCGCCCTTCAAACATACTCCCAAACAACAAGCCAATATGTCTCAGTCTCAAACCCCCGCCCCAGCATACATTAACTTAGGCAGACTAGTAAACCTTCCTCATACTGTTTTAATTTTTAAGGGGACCATAGATAATCGTTTTGTTGAACCACGCGTAAGACCTTGGATTGAATCTTTAGAGCAACATTTCTTACGCGAAAATATTACCGATGATGATATAAAAATTAGGGAAGCAAAAAGATTTATCGACCCTAAAGAAGGGAATGCTCATGACACAGTCACCTACGTCCCATCAATTAGCGAAGCTACAACATGGGACGATTTTAAACAAAACTTATTAGAATTTTTTAAAGAAATAACCTTGCACAACCCTTAGCCACGTTAGAAGCAGTCTTCCAAGCTAAATGGAAGAAAGAGGAACACGAAGATTTAAACAATTTTATTACACGTACACATAAACTTGTAGGAGAAGCCCTCCGGCCGCAGAAAATGCATGTGGCATAACTTTCACTTCGAAACAAAGAAATCTAATAGTAGCACAACCATTTACCAAAACCTACCCGGAGCACCTAAAAAAAAGTTTCAGGAGTTTTTAAATGTTGACAAACCTGTAAGTGTAGCCATAAACAAAACACGGGAACATTACCCCGATTTAGCAAACCAAACTACCGAAAGAGTAGAGAAACCCCGTACATTATATTCAACAGCAGCAGCCACAACACCAACAGCAACAACAACCCTATAAATCGAGGCCAATGCAGGGAACACCCCAGAAACAAGCCCCCCAAACCCAGAATACACGCCCTCCTCCACAGTGTTTTAACTGCGATAGCTTTGGGCACATGATAAGTCATGTAATTATCCCTCTTATTGCTCCCACTGTCACGAACATGGTCATCGCCGTGGCGATCGCCAAAAGTGTGCTGATAAAGCCCCTGCAGGGTATAGACCCCACTTTCAGAAACCAAACCCCACGTTCCCAAAACGTATCCCAAAAGTCATCCAATCCCCAGAAACCAGTCCATTCCCAGCCTCAGTCGAACTACCAACCCAATAGATACGACCACAGGGTCAACCACACTCTTACCCCATGTACAAACCTCAGTACAACCAGCAAGGTCAACTAGTTCGGTACGTAGAAGTACCCGTGGAGGAATCATTTTCCCCAGAGTACAGTTTTCAAGAACACCCTCCAGCGTATGAATCCCGTAGAATATGACCCAGGTCCTCCCATAGAAGACCATTCGAGCCCTTTTTTAGACCCTACATTGGAGGCAGCAGTTCAACCTCCCCCTCCTAAATTACAGTAATGAACCCAGATACGCACACAAACTCCCATCAGGATAATAGGTGCGGACCTCCTAGATTTAATAATAAATTGTAGCACCGATAACCAAGATTTAACTGCTCTCCTAGATACAGGAGCACACGCGACGTTAATTAAGAAACAATGTGTAGATGAATTATTAGAGAATACAAATTACAAATATGAACTTAAGGCACCATCCTGCCAACTCAGAGGAGTTACGGGCACACCCATACCTACATACGGAGAAATTGAGTTATATTTAGAAGTTGGAAACGCGGTATACCCCGCGAAATGTTGTATAGTGGACACAGTCGCCACCTTTCAGACAGACATCCTACTAGGTATGGATTTTTTTAACCGGAATCAATGGGAGATTTACCCAGCCGGAAAGTTAGTAAAGTGTCGAAATAGGACACACCATCTCCGTGAGAATGACAGACAGCTTAATGCTAATAGAATTAGTCCAGTTCAGATTTCCGAAAGAAATAGGAAACCCCCTCCACTTGATAGCAGTTCAAGTCAGCCGGTTGTATCCAGAGGGACAACCGCTCCAGAAATCAGACCCCAGGGTAATCAGTTCCAGTTGTTGAATCCAGTTGGATCAACACAGTCAGTTTCCAGTCAGTCAGTTTCCAGTCAGTCAGTTTCCAGTCAGTCAGTTTCCAGCAGTTTCCTCAGCCAGTTTCCAGTCAGCCAGTTTCCAGTCAGCCAGTTTCCAGTCAGCCAGCTTCAGTTCAGCCAATAAGGGAAATTTTTGTCGCCGAACCAGAATCAGATTCACAGTTTTTCATATGCCCTACCGAGCATATAGCAGTAGCACATTATGAGAAGATTTGTTTCCTAACAAAAGTAGTTAACAGTGAAGGAAAATTATTAGAGTCAGAGCGTACTCTTATTACAGAGAAAAGTAATTTCAAAAGAGATGTTCTTATTGCCCAAGTCCTTAGTCAGAGTCAGAATTCAGCTATCCCTGTTGTTTGTTTAAACAAAGGAAAAAGTCCTATAGAATTAACTTCAAATCAGAAAATAGGAACTGTTTCCACAGAAGAAGTAGATTCAGATTTCCCCATCCGTATGATAAATCGTGTTTCCAGTTCCTTAGAGTTAAATCCTTCAGTATTAAAAGAAGAATATAAGAAATGTTTGGAGCACTCCCTTCAGGAGTCACCAGCTTTACAGGATCCCAAACTAATGGAATCACTTCTCGATTTCCTGATAAGAAATAGAGATGTGATTGCCCTTAAAGGAGATCCTCTGGGCCGAACTAATTTGGTCCCTTTTGAAATCAAGTTGGAACCCAATTCCAAACCCATTTTCATTCCTCCCTATCGGGTTCCACATTCCCAATTAGTCACTATTGAGGAACACATCAAGGACATGTTGGAGCAGGATGTCATTCAGCCTTCAGCTAGTCCCTGGTCCGCTCCTATGATTCTCGTCTCCAAAAAGGACGGAACATCTCGCCCTTGTATAGATTTTAGACGCCTGAACAACATTACCATCCCAGACCGTTTCCCGATTCCAAACATGCAGGAAACAATTCTGAACGTAGGGAAAGCGAACTTTTTTTCATCCCTCGATTTAGCATCAGGTTATTGGAAAATGGAGGTCAGTCCCGAATCTCGGGCATTGACTGCTTTCTCCACTAACCGAGGCCATTACGAATTCCAGGTTTTACCTTTCGGAGTCCGAAATGGGCCTGCTAATTTCTCTAGGTTGATTAATATAGTCCTTTCCGACCTATTAGGTGTCGAAGCTCTCGTTTATCTTGACGATATTATCGTCTACAGTTCGGACATAAAAACACACTTTCAACGCCTTCAGAATGTGCTATCACACTTGAGAAAAGCACACCTTAAACTGAAGCTTGCAAAGTGCAATTTTTTACAAGAATCCCTGGTATACCTAGGATTCCTATTCTCGTCCACAGGAATTAAACCTGATCCAGCCAAACTCGAAGCCCTAGAAAGGTACCCTTTACCCAAAACCATCGACGACGCCCGTGCATTTATTGGTTTTATTGGATTCTATCGGAACTTTATTCCCCAATTTTCAAATATTGCTAAACCCATTACTAATTTGTTCCATAAAAATTCGAAATTTAACTGGGAATCCGATCACCAACATGCCTTTGAAAATTTAATTAATAAACTAACCTGTCATCCCATTTTACAATATCCTGATTACACAAGACCCTTCATCATAGCCACAGATGCTTCCTCCTATGGACTAGGAGCCGTCCTGTTACAGGACGTAGACGGTGTGGAATTACCCATTGCTTATGCCAGTCAACTTCTCTCTGAACCTCAACGGAATTATTCCACTACGGACCGAGAGGCCCTAGCGGTATATTGGGCTTTGAAAAAATTCCGAAATATCGTCTATGGCTACGATGTAACCATCAAGACTGATCATAAGTCACTCCTGTACCTCTTCAAGGAAAAGCTACTTGAAGGACGATTGAGTAGATGGGCTCTGTTGATTCAGGACTTTGCAGCAAAAATCGTATACAAACCGGGAAAACTGCAAGTTATTCCAGACGGATTGTCGAGACTCAAGCCCGACGCCCAAGTGAATAAAATAGGAATTCTTCCTGTGTTCGACTACGAGTGTCTGCAATACTCCAAACAACAGGACCAACACACCCAAAACCTTCGGGCGCGCCTGGAACAAAAGGAACCATCGAAGGTAAAAGAACAGTACAAACTCAAAGATGGGCTCGTACATTTCAGGAACGAAGAGGGAAATGACCTCGTGGCAATACCAAAGGATCTCGTCGATATAGCCATTGGACTTTGTCACGACTCACCTTTGTATGGACACATGGGGCCGGATCGCACCATCAAGAGTCTTTTGGAGCGATACCACTTTCCCGAGATGAACAAAAAGGTACAAGAATACATCGCCGAATGTCCGTCGTGTTTAAAGCATAAGGGCAACGTACCATCCACAGCTCCGATGCATAAATATCCAGTATTCCAAATTCCCTGGCAAAGAACTGGAATGGATATACTGGAACCATTTCCCAAAACGTCAAAGGGAAATCAGTAAATCATTGTGTTTACGGACCACTTCTCGCGTTACAGTGAAGTAGCCGCCATTCCAGACCAGACCTCGGAAACTGTGGCAAGAGCCCTAGTGGAACGCGTCATCCAAAATCATACCACTCCTTCCATCCTAATCTCGGATAACGCCCTTAGTTTCACTTCCAAACTGTTCGAGTCACTTTGTAACGTGTAAAATTAAAAATACACACATTGTGGCATACCATCCGCAGGGAAACGGCTTAGTGGAAAGGCACAATCGAAAGATCTTGGAAGCCCTGCGCCACGTTGTCGTTGCATCCTCCCGTACATGGGATGATTCCCTTCCCATGGTACAAACAGCCATCAACAATGGCTATAATGTGTCCATCGGGGACACCCCTCATTTCGTCCTCTATCACTACGACAAGCGTCTACCTTTGGATTTGCCCGACCAAACCGACCCGGCAGTTCTAACATCTTCCGAAATGGCAGAAGCAAATCAGCAACTAGCTGAACGATCTTTCAAGATTTTTGACATAATCCGCTATGCCCTCGACCAACGAAACCAACAGATGGAGCAAGAGCAACATAGGCGTCATCCCCGTCAACGGACTATAATCGTCGGTATGCGATGTTATCTGAAGAGCGTGAAACCGCCAGGTGCTAATCGCAAATTATACCCAAAATGGGATGGCCCATATAGGATTATGAAAAACCTCGGAAAAAATCGTTATGAAATCCTCGACCTCCGGGATCATTCCAAACTAAAGATCATTCACGCTGACAATTTGAAGATAGCTTCCGAACAACACCTTCCCAAAAAACAGCTGCCAGGCGTTCGAGCCGCCTATCCTTCAAAAGGTCAAGATATTAACAAATCGGGCAGGGATAAAAAAACTGAAGTGGTCACCGCGGGAACCGCTACCCATGACGAAGATTGGTACCTCGTAATACCACCAGTACTCGAGGCAATCTCTGAACAAGAGGAGGCCCCAGAGCCAAGCGTCCCATCGGACCCAGACCCTGGAGAAACCCCTTCGAGAGGTTCACTCAGTGGAACTCCACCATCTCCTCCAACTCCACTATCTCCTCTGTCACCACCCTCACCGATTGATGATCGACGCACGGACCCTACATACCGCCCGCAAATGCATCACCCACGTGAACTAGAACCTTCACATAAGAAACGAACCCGCTCAGAATCCGAGCTCAACGGTCGACCCCCATTGCCACCAAAACGAGGCCGACCCCTTCGCCCACAAACACAAGTATCCACACAAGTATCCACACAACTACCCCCAGCTCCGTATAACCTAACGCGTAGAAATGAATAAAATTGTCCCCCTTATAATTTTCCAAATTATTTACTCTTGTAGACCTAGCATTAAAATTTCTACCGGAGTTGTTATAGAAAAACTTGCAGAAGGTAAATTTTTGAAAGGGCACGCAGACCTTTATATAAATTTGCAACCCCCTGCTAGAATTAAAATCAATCTCCTTCAGATACAAACCCAATTAAAAACGTTTGAAAGTAAACTCCAGAATTCTTTCCAAGGAAAATATCAGATTAGTCGCGTTCTGTTAGAAAATACCCTCGAAAATATTCAAACTACAGCACGCGCCCTATCAGAAATATTAGCCTTACCATGGATACAAACTGAAACTAAAAATTCAGAAAACTTTAACCAAAGAAGTAAAAGCGGACTGATAGATATATGAGGGAAGCTGTTCAAAGGTTTATTCGGATTAGCAACTGAAGAAGATATTAAAAGAATTGAACTTAAATTGAATTTCTTCGCGCGAAATCGACAATATAATGGACACATGTTAGAACAAACTATTAGGTCATTACACGAAAACAATCGCTTCCTCCACTCCCTTTCGGACAGATTCACATACCTTGAATCCATGTTAGCTCAATACAAAGAACACAAAAGATATCTAGAATTAATAGAGATAATGTACCTACAAGTAACCCTAATCGATAAATACTTGCAACGAATAACTACGATTCATTCCAAGGTTTTGCGTGCAATCCAGCTAGCCCATGAAAAATCACTCTTTCCACCCTAATACCATGGGAAATACTTCAGTCCTTGATTCACACCGCCCAGTTACAATTAAAATTATCACCCATATTCCCACTCAACCACACTAATTACCCTCAATTTCTAGAATACACCTGGACTGTACATGGACCACGCCCCTACACATACCTCATAATTGTACCATTTTTCGATGTCCTCACTTATGACGTATATAAATTTCACCCTTTCCCAACACCCTACCAAAATAACTCTAATGTCTATCGATTGTATTTACCCACCGTACCACCTTACCTTTTCCTCACCAAAGATCTATCAGCTTATTATATGATGTGAAATAGCGACGTCCGGCATTGCCGATTCCCGCAACCAAATAAACAACTCGTCTGCCCTCCACTCAAACCAGTTATTCTTCCAAGTACTAGGTCTTGCTTTATCGATTTAATTCGTGACCGGCATGTCCCCGTACGTTCATTTAAAAAATTTAATTCCCCTAAAACCATCCAACTACGAATTGGACCAGACATCTGGGTTTCCTTCGCGAACAGGACTGCCGCTACTCTCGAGTGTCCATCGAATTATTCCCTCATTACAATCCCTATGGTTATTCGGCTACCAATTGGTTGCTCCTTGCGTTCAAAAGCCCTCCAAATATACAACCCGTACAAGGTTACCCTTAATAACTCATTCCCATTCCCGTCGCAAATTAAATTTAAACCCGTCATAGAGATCTTAAATCTCTCCATAAAACCTGTAACCATCCTACCCGAACTACATGCCCCTGAATGGAATGATCAATTGAGCCGGTTTAAAATTTCGGATGATAACCAAAATAACCTCTTACAAATACTACAACCGTTAACCATTTTCTCAACATCTGCCGTTAGTATCATTATTGTATGTGCTATTATCCTCGGTATATTTGTGGTTAAAAGATCATTCTGGGAACAAAGAAAACCAAGTGACACGGAACATGAAACTATTTATGCACGACCAAGAGTGCGTACCCAGACCACGTGAACTAGACTTAACCACCCGACTTATGTTGTATATATAAATCTGTATTATAAAACCAGTAGTTATCATCTAGTTAGCATTAGTTAGGATGTTACATTATTATATTAATATCATTCTAGAGGGAAGAGCCCTGTAAAAATGAAACATAAATAATTCCCATATTCCTATATTAACTTCTTCTTCATGTAATTCTTGCATTCATTTATATAGTCCCTGTATCCACTATCCATTGTAAGAAAAAGTATCCATTTTAAAAATTCATGTGTTATATGGTTCATGTATTTATATAATCCTGTATATTCTTATATATTTAACTTTATATAATGCCTATACTCATATGTATGTACGTGTGTGTATTCATTTTTACATAAGGTCCAAAATCGCCCAACGCGAGTTTGGATAAAATTTTTGATTTGCTTTCAACTTTGCTAAATAATTGGTGACCTGTTGTTCTTTAAAATCTCATAATCATTTTTTTAGATTTCGCTTAATACGAAATCCTGCTCAAGCTTTGCAATGTTCATATTTTGTATACATTCTCTTTCGTTATAAAAGATGAGATCATGTCTTGCCTAAGCATTAAAATTGTATATCTTAAACCTTAAAATTTCACTCATATGCATATTTTAGTGTAAAGATGCATAGTCCGATTTCCACTTTCAGTTAACTTGGCAGATCATGATAACATCAGATCTGAAAAGTCGCGGTTTAAGATAAAAATATGGTTTCGTCTTCAAATATTTTGTTTACTCGTTCAAGCCTTACCACAGCTGAAAATTTACTTTATTTTCGAATATTGTGCAAAAATAATACAGCCCTTTTAGCATTTAATAATAATGATGTTAGCAGTTTTTGGGTATATAAACCCACTAAAAATCTTCCATTGTCATTCAGAAGCTAATTCAGAGGCTGAGCACTACCTGTACATTTTAGCAGTAAATTACAGTAAAAGATAGTTTTTATCTTATCCTTCGAGCCTTGCTCTCTTCAGAAGAACTTAGTCATTAAACTTTCCGGATACGCTATAAGAAGAGTCCGGAACCTTCAGCATTTTTAGTAAGTCTATCAGAGTCCTCCGAGCCACTATAGAAGAACTCGGAGAGTAATATAGAAGAAAACTACTTCAAGTCACACATCCGTTGCTGCCACCTAACTAAAACCCCCGTCAACTTCGAACCAACCCGGGCCATAGACGGAGGGGTTAACATATATATATATATATATATATATATAGTGTGCATACGTGTGTGTGTAAACGTTTAAGGGTTATTATTATTATTATTATTATAAAATCCTTTAAGTTCAAGGTAGTATTTAAGTATTTAATTAAATCAGTTACACGTATTAAGGTAATAAAAAAAAACGTACTTAGAGGACCTTACAAGTAATGAAAGTAAATCTAGCGGTATTAAAAATTAAATTTTGAAGTTGGAATTCAATTCGACTAGTAACATTCCTAGCTATATATGAACTATATAACCATTAACATTAATCAGAAGTATCGGTACGATAATTGAATTAAGAAAATTAAGAATACAAATTAAAAATAGAAATCAATTATGCATTTTAATGAACTAAACATATAATATACTTAAAAGTAAAAAAACAACTTAACATAAATTGAGGTTATGTTCCTTAGTATCAAAGAGGAATTAACCATGGTTGAACCATTGCTCTGGTTGACACTGGGTTCAACTGGGGTTGGGGTGTTAAAAATAAAATAAAATAAAAAAACAAAGTTTGGAGTACTACATTCGGAGGGATTGAGTGACTAAGCGGGGGGGTATATGTCTGAAATTGACAATTACGTCTTTTCTTTTTTGAAGAAAACGGGATTGCTTGTCACACTACTTAGAACAAAAATTAAAAGAGTTCAAACAAAACGGGGGGGACGGCATGTTCCTCCCTATAGTAATTTAAAAAGGAAGTCATTGGACATGATTGATTAATTATTACACTATTACTCTTATCATATAATCATAAAAATTATAAAACTCGTTACAAACATTTGTAAAAACGGTTTTGGTTGCAAACAATAAAATATGTAATTTTACCTATATATTTATATACGCAACAATGGCATGAAAAGAAAAGACAAATCGGTCAATTTCCTTCTTACAAACAAAAAAAAAATTAAACTAAAGACAAACCGGTCAATTCAGGTTGAATTTAATTCTCTTTTACAACAAAAAAAAGAAGGTTGAATTAAATTCTTAAATTACATTTTCTTAAATTAAATTCTCTTAAACTACAAAGAAAAAGTTGAATTCAATTAACTGCATTGAAATGACTTGGGACTTAAAAACTGACTGGGGACTTGAAACTGACTTCAAAACTGACTTCAAAACTGACTTCAAAACTGACTTCAAAAACTTCTGTAATCTCTGGGGCGGTTGTCCCTCTGGATGCAACCTTCTGATTTGAACTCTTATCAAGTGTTTCTATAAATCTCTGGGGCGGTTGTCCTTCTGGATGCAACCTTCTGACTTGAACTCTTATCAAGTATTTCTATAAATATCTGGGGCGGTTGTCCCTCTTGGATGCAACCTTCTGACTTGAACTCTTACCAAGTATTTCTATAAATCTCTGGGGCGGTTGTCCCTCTGGATGCAACCTATTGACTTGAACTCTTATCAAGTATTTCTATAAATCTCTGGGGCGGTTGTCCCTCTTGGATGGAACCTATTGACTTGAACTAACTGAAATGGACTACACTGAACTGCTATCAGTAGAGTCTACTATTCTCTGGTTTTGGTTGTCCCTCTTGGATGCAACCAATTAACTGGAACTAACTGAAAATGGAAAATGACTGCACTTGATCTCTATCAAGTGGAGACTATTAACCTCTGGGGTTTGGTTGTCCCTCTTGGTGTAACCGACTTACTTGAAATGCTATCAAGTATATAACTCTCTGGGGTTTGGTTGTCCCTCTTGGATACAACCAACTGAAACTGTCTGAAAACTGATTTGCAACTTATTTGCAACTAAAACTGACTTGGAACTTATTTGCAACTGATTTGCAACTAAAACTGACTCGAAATTACTTCAAGTATCTTTATAAATCTCTGGGGTTTGGTTGTCCCTCTTGGATGCAACCAACTGAAACTAAAAACTGATTTGCAACTTATTTGCAACTAAAACTGACTCGAAACTACTTCGAGTATCTCTCTAAATCTATAAACTCTCTATAAACTCTCTCTTTCTTAATTTGCAAGTCAATTCAATTCAATAATTTGAAAAAAATTGTAAACAAAAATAAAAAATGTAAACAACATTTCACTCGAATGTACGCGAAGGTACGGTATTATTATGCTTGGTACATAAAATAAAAATATTCTATACTGACTATAATAGTGAAAATAACTGAAATTAACTCTGAAATTAACTCTCTGAAATTAGTTCTGTTACATTTAACTTCTGTTACATTTAACTTCTGTTACATTTAACTTCTGTGACTTTTAACTTCTGTGACTTTTAACTTCTGTGACATTTAACTTCTGTAAAAATTACTGTTTCACTAAAAAAAATGTATCACTGGTGTCTGAAGTGTTCACTGTGTTTTGTGTTAATTCTGGCTCAATACTAAATATTAACTGTTAATAATACTGACTTTTCAAATGTTTACAAATTACTTAAAAAAAACCAACTCTGTACTTAACAAAATTTCTACGGCGAAATCCTTAGAGATGTGTCCTGAAGACGTGCCTTGCTGGCTACTTCTTCTTGGATGAAAACTAGGCGTGGAGAACTTGGAGTCGTGACACACCGGTTCAAGGGTGGCTGTTACGAACTAGAAGTCGTGACACGCCGGTCAAATGGTAGGTCGCCACTTGTTAAACTCTTGGCTACAGACTCGCCAGACTGTTATGCCAATATCTTCTATGTGCTTGAGGTGCTAGTTTTTTTTTTTTATCTTGGGGCAGGGTCGCCAGACTGTTAACCCCTCCGTCTATGGCCCTGAGTCGGTTCGGATCGACGGGAGTTCTAGATGGGAGGCAGCAACGGATGTTTTCTCGCGATACTTTTCTTCTATAACATTCTAATTCTTTTCTCTCGCTATAGGGTCGATAGTTGCTAATTCTTCTATTTCTATAATACTCTGATACTTTCTCTTGGTACTAAACTTATCGACTTTACTGACTAAATTCCTGAAGAGAACAAGGCTCGAGGGAAAAGATAAAAAAAACTTCTTTTACTGTAGTTTACATCTCAAAATGTACAGGTAGTGCTCTGAATTTACAGGGGTAGAGGTTCGACCTCTTTCGACCATGGCTCAGGCCGGAATCTAAAAATATTAAGGTTGCAAGGGGCCTCTGCCCCCTTCTAGCAGCGAGGTTGCTGACAAGGGAGTCTCGTAGCAGTGACCAAAGAAGAGTGCAGTAATGAAGTGAAGTTCACTTTACAAATACATGTATCATATAAGCCTAAATGTTGGGGGGAAGGCAGTTGAAGGTTAAGTTCCCCCCTTTTAAACACATTATCAGATGTTTAAAAGATTCCAAATAAAAATAAAAAAAATAAAAAAAATAATCGTATTTTTTTGCCGAGTCTTCATTTCTGAAGGCGATATCATTTCGTAGTAGTACATAAGTACAATTTAAGTACACCACTGAGCACATTTTCGTTTTGGTCTATTACAATTATGATTGCGATTATGGATTACTTCACATTCGCTTATGATTGTCCATTATAGTTCTATTAAAGTACATTCTTACATTATATATTAAATCATTACATTCAATTAGTTTCATTGAAGTACATTACGTCGTTTACCATTCTTAGTGTTTTTTTTATATTTATATATGGTTATAATATATAGTTGTAACATATGGTTATAATATATGGCTATAATATATGATTATTATATATGGTTATTATATATGGTTATTAGTACAACACAAGTACATGGGCACATCCAAGATAATTTATATACAACATAATATGTTATATTATGTTATAATATGTTATAAATTTGGATCAGAGCGAGAGGAGATTTTTATCTCAGAAGCGTTCGATTTTGCTGTGATCAGCGAATTCGACCACTTACCCAAGCATTTATGAATATCTTGCGAGGGGTGAACGCACTTGAAAAAAAAATACATGTGGAAGTATTTTACATGTACGTAACAATAGGTTGTGTGGGTAATATAGACACGCGTAAAATATGGACTGATAGATTGATAGGCATCAGTAGACAATAGGTAGGACACAACATAAATAATGAGGTATAGAGAATGAAGTGTTTTTTTATTATTATTATTATTATTAAAGAATTTACCATATATTAAACATGAAAGATATCCACATACCAAATGGGTGATTCAGTATTGGCGGTATGGAAACGTGAAGAGAATTAAGTTACTTTATGACGTCATAGTTATTCACATTGTCATACGTACAGTGTAACTGTGTCATTATTTGGGAGGACCTAAAAGAAACGAATTAAAGACAAAGAGTGGGTATCAAGGACTAAGAAGCACAACTACGGGTTCCAATCCTGTTATATGCAATGTGTATGCATAATCTAGGGTCGAGGGTGAGATGCAAGACAATCATAATTAATTATAATAACTTCTATAACAAATGGAAAATGGATACGACTAAACCATAGAAATGGTAGATCGTAGGGTTGTGACACAAACAAAAAATAGGAAGCTGCAAGTAAAATTATTATCCAAACTTTCGTTAAGCGATTTTGGTTCTTATGTAAAAATGAATATTGATTATTTATTCATTGTTCATTTTTACATATATATATATATATATATATATATATATATATATATTATATATATTTATATATATTTATGTATATTTATATATTTTTATATATTATATATATATTTATATATTTATATTTATATATGTTTATAAATATTTTATATATTTATATATTTTATATATTTTATATATTTATTTATATATATTTTTTTATATTTATATATACACACACATATATATATATATATATATATATATATATATATATATATATATATATATATATATATATGAAAATTATTTCACAAAAGTAACACGTGAAAAATATTTATGATGAATAAAACCACGAAGGAAAGGAAACAGAATGGTGCTCAAGCGCTTTCGTCTAATGACATCCTTAGGAACACTGAAGTACATAGAGAGTTACAGCCTATATATAGGTTACAGAAAAAAAAATATATATATATTAAAAATTAAAAGATTGTGGGAAGGGGCATACAACTTTGTAAGGAAACACTATCGATTTTTAGCACAAGATTAAATTAATTGTTTCCAACCAATGTTATAAAAAAAAAAAAAAATACAAATTTATATTGGAAATCTGCCCGGGTTTTATCACTACCCATCTTGTATATAAAAATAAATTGAAAAATAAAAGTTATTAGAGTGGCATACAAGTTTACCAAAGATTTAGCGTTCTACCCTTCTTATCTAAATCTTTCCTGAAGGAATTCAAAACAACAGGATCGAATTGAAAAAGACCTTTGCTTATGTCGAAGTTATTTGTAAGTTGGATAATGGCAGACTCAAGAATATTTCTATTAACAATGTTGCTAGAGTGAAATAAAACTGAAGCATTATTCCAATCAATACAGTGGGATAACTCTGACAAATGGACAAAAAGGGCACTGCACGACTGTCCTGTTCTAACGGAATATTGATGCTGTTTTATACGTGTGTGCAAATCGTTTCCCGTCTGACCTATGTAAAAGGAATCACATTGTTTACAACCATTTTATAGATAATGCCTGAATTATTGGTAGGGCTATTTTTTACTACAATAACTTCCTCCTTCAGTTAAATGATCAAGTCCCCTCCATTAAGTTTACTTTAGAAGTGGAATAACACAATTCAATTCCGTTTTTGGATGTGCGTGTACATAGGGAAAGCCCAGGTTTTAAGTCCAGTATCTATCGAAAAAAAAAAAAAAATTTGTCCTACGTACACTTTTACTCGGGACATGACACCCCCACTAAGAAGTCCATTTTTTCTTCAATGTTTCTCCGCGCCCTTAGGAACGCCAGTCCGGAATGCATCGATGCCGAATTAGAAAACATCAACGGTATTGGAAGTGATCTGTGTTATCCATCTGCATTTATGGAATCTTGTCTCAACAAGGCAAAACGAACTTTCTATCGTGTCAATAATACACGTACTTTGTCAAAAAATATTTTAGTACTTCCATTTTTCCCGGCTTTTTAGGCATTGCTAATGTATTTAAACTTTTGGATATTAATGTAGTATTTTCATATAACGATATTGTGAAAAATATCGTAGTAAAAAATAGCCCTACCAATAATTCAGGCATTATCTATAAAATTGGTTGTAAACAATGTGATTCCTTTTACATAGGTCAGACGGGAAAGGATTTGCACACACGTATAAAACAGCATCAATATTCCGTTAGAACAGGACAGTCGTGCAGTGCCCTTTTTGTCCATTTGTCAGAGTTATCCCACTGTATTGATTGGAATAATGCTTCAGTTTTATTTCACTCTAGCAACATTGTTAATAGAAATATTCTTGAGTCTGCCATTATCCAACTTACAAATAACTTCAACATAAGCAAAGGTCTTTTTCAACTCGATCCTGTTGTTTTGAATTCCTTCAGAAAAGATTTAGATAAGAAGGGTAGAACGCTAAATCTTTGGTAAACTTGTATGCCACTCTAATAACTTTATTTTTCAATTTATTTTATATACAAGATGGGTAGAGTGATAAAACCCGGGCAGATTTCCAGTATAAATTTGTATTTTTTTTATAACATTGGTTGGAAACAATTAATTTAATCTTGTGCTAAAAATCGATAGTGTTTCCTTACAAAGTTGTATGCCCCTTCCCACAATCTTTTAATTTTTACTAATTTTTTTTTTTTTTAAATTTAATGTCTCCGTTTATTGTACCTGTATGTATGTATATATATATATATATATATATTTTTTTTCTGTAACCTATATATAGGCTGTAACTCTCTATGTACTTCAGTGTTCCTGAGGATGTCATTAGACGAAAGCGCTTGAGCACCATTCTGTGTTTCCCTTCCTTCGTGGTTTTATTCATCATATATATATATATATATATATATATATACAGGGTGTTTGAAAACTTACTGTACAAATTGTAATGGGGGATAGGCAACATCCAGACAAACCCTTTTCGTCTATAAGTGTATGTCCGCTGACGTCACCATTCGGCGCGAGAGGGCGCCGCTGCAATTGGCTAAAAGGTGAAGTGGGCTAGACTCGCGCTTGCCGCGGGCATTCTTAAATCGGACGTAGTACGCGTAACATGGAGCGCTTCACGACTGCTGAGATGGCTGACATGCATATGGTGTATGGGGCTGCCAATGGAAACGGAAGAGCTGCTGTGAGGTTGTACCGACAGCGCTTCCCAAACAGACGTGTGCCAAACCACCAAGCGTTTGCGCATTTGCATCCACTCAAAGGCTGGTCCACCTAACTGTGTTCGTAATTGTGTATTGTGCATGTCCTCCTTGGTGGCGGAGGAGACCTACAATTTTACGTGGGTTCCGAACTACAAAGCCTTAATTTTATTACCTTAAACTATACCCAATCTATAAACATATGCATTTAATCGATTTTGAAACATGTTTAGAGACGTGCTACTAATTACTTCTACCGGCAAACTATTCCACCTATTTACTATTCTCTGCGCAAAAAAGTTTATGGCAACTGCTGTGTCGAACCTTCTACTTGTCACCTTACACCCGTTATTTCTAGTCCTATTATATTGAGATATTTCAAAAAATCTATCTCTATCTACGTTACCAAACCCATTCATAATTTTGAAAACCTAGATTAGATCACTCCTTAGCCTTCTAGTCTCGGGTGTAGTCAATTTTAACTCTTTAAGCCTCTCCTCCTACGACTTTGACCTAAGCTCGTCTTTGACCGCTTTTGAGTTTGTCTATATCTTTTCGCATATGCGGATTCCAGAATTGGATCGCGTACTCCAAATGGGGTCTAACTAATGATTTATAAAGAGGAACTATAATATCGCGCGATTTGTACTCAAAATTCCGAGCTATAAAACCTAACACTTTGTTCGCTTTATTTACCGCTGCTGTACCTTGTTTTGCTACTTTTAAATCACCAGTGACTATAACTCTTAAACTTTTTTCCTGCTCTGCTCTTGTTAACTCCTTCCCTGACATACTATACGCAAAATTACCGTTACGCTAACCTATATGTGAAATTTTGCATTTATCGACGTTAAATCTCATTTGCCATGTGACTGACCATTCAACGATTTTATTCAGATCTTCCTGAATTTTACCTCTATCTTCGTCATTAATCGCCCTACCATCCAGCTTCGTGTCATCCGCAAACTTTGAAACTGTACTGACTGGGGCGACATCTAAATCGTTAATATATATAAGAAAAAGCAAGGGGCCCAATACAGAACCCTGATGAACGCCACTCGCTACATTAGCCCAACTCGACTCCGCTCCATCAACGACCTCCCTCTGTTTCTTACCTGGCAACCACTCTTCTATCCAATTTATTACTACACCTCTGACTGCATGAGCCTTAGTTTTTTCAATGTGTCTTTTGTGCGGTACGGTGTCAAACGCTTTTTGAAAATCTCAATACACATCAACCGCCCGATGACTATCATAAACGTCAACCACGCTTTGAAAAAATTCTAAAAGATTAGTTAAGCAAGATTTGTTTCGCCTAAAACCGTGCTGAGTATTTCTGACTAAGTTATGCAATTCTAAGCGTTCAACTATACGATCCCTAATTATTGATTCCGGAAGCTTACCTACAAGAGACGTTAAACTGATTGGCCTATAATTTGCCGCCGCACCTTTATCGCCTTTCTTAAAGATAGGTGTTACGTTTGCTAATTTGAAATTATCTGGTACGCACCCCTCAGAAATAGACGTATTAAAAATCTTTGTTAGCGGCACAACAATGCTATCTTTTAATTCTTTCAGTTGTATGGGATATAACGCATTACCTCTCCTCACTAACCACAATATTATCTAAAATATTACCATTATCAAAAGGTATTATGTCTATGACCGTAAGGATATTCGTTACATCTTCTATAGTAAAAACTGACGTAAAAAATTCGTTTAACAAGGTAGCCATTTCATTGTTTTCAGAAACTAGCTCTCCGTTAATATTCTTCAACGGCCCGAAGACACTTTTTTACTGGATTTCTATTGTTGATGTTTTGAAAGAATCGCTTGGGGTTTTCTTTACCGTCACGAGCTATGGAGATTTATTCGCGCTTGGACTTTTTTATTACACTTTTCGCTGCACGCCTTAGAGATGTGTAGTTGTTTCGTAACCACAAATTGCATTTATCGCACTTATTTAACCTATAAGCCTTATTCCTACTCTTTATAATGTCTCCTACTATAGAAGTAAACCACAAGGGCTTGTTGTTTACTTTCGCACGCTTAATTTTGTACAGTACACATTCCTCATTTATAGTCCTAAATTCTGTTTCAAACGATTCCCACATTAGTTTTGAGTTGGAGATCTCCATTACGTTTTCCCAATTGACGTGTGACAATTTATTTCGAAATTTACAAAAGTCTGCGTGCTGGAAGTTAGGAATTTTAGTCGAGTTAGCTGGTTTCGAGTGACTTACTGAGAGGACAAACTCTACCATATTGTGATCGCTATTGCTTAACGGTTCTATTAGTTGAAGATCAGTGATTAGCCTATCATCCGTACTTATTACTAAATCTAAAATACTGTCCAACCTCGTAGTTTCCCCGACCTTTTGAATAAGAAAGCTATCCTCGAGAAAATTAACAAAACGATTACCTTCCGCGTCTCCCTGCATTGTATCGTTGGCGAAATTAAAGTCACCCATAACTAAAGCCTGTTCACTACCTATTATTCTCTTTAGTTCACGATATAACGCTTCGTCCGTATCAGCTGTTTGATTAGGTGGCCTATATATAACCGCAACAACAAGTTTAAAATCATTCAGTTTAAGTTCTGCTACAGTCGAATCTATTGGTTCTGGAATTGTGTGCTTTACTTCTATAACGTTCGCAATATTATCTTTGATAGACAACATAACACTGCCTCCTCGCCTACCTATTCTGTTTTTAACAAAAAGTCTATAACCTCTAATTTGATACTCCCCTACAAAGTCACGTGTTTCAGTGATAAGCCACGATTCATTTATCGGAATTAAATCATAGTTATTACAAACAATTAAAGAAAAAAAATTCGTTTATTTAATTTGGTAGGCTACGAGTATTTAAGGATAGAACCTTCAAATTGTTTGTAATTGCGACACCTTCGCGAGCGCAGGGGAAATTCTTGAAGAGACAGTATTATGAAATAGTGTTCATAAGCTTGCAGCTCCAACGTATATATATATATATATATATATATATATATAGTGGACCTAGTTTTAGCCGTTTGAGGTGATAATGATTTGATTGTATACTAATGATTAATTGATGCAATGACTGATTGTTTATTAATGAGAGGCTGGGTTAATAATTTATGATGTAAAGTATCACCAATTGAAAAGTAGCTAATGGAGTAGGCCCACCAGCTTGGATTACACCCAAGCAAATTAATATTAAGGTTATAAAAAGTACCTTATTGTTTTGTATTTTATTATGAAAATAAAGATATTATTTATTCACCGTGATTAACAAAGAATTGACAGTGATTGTTTGATAGCCTTTACGTTATGCTTATGACATAGACTTAGCTAATAAGATGAAATGTTAATAGCTTAATTGACACGTAATAAGTAATACTCATTGATGGTATGTAAATGGCATGCGACATGGGACATTGAATGGGCCTAGTAATGACACAGAATGCGCGTACGTTTTGGTACACTGAATGGAATACATGACACACCGATTAAGTAGTCTAGATGATTGAATGGGCCTAGTAATGACACAGAATAAATGATGCGGCCCCATAATAATGGAAGTTAATGACGTGCATTATTGGATAGGCCTAATGATAATTTGAAGGTATGTACACTGTAAATGAATTAGGCCTGCAGTAAGAGAAATTAAGTTATCACATAAACATATAAATGAACACAATAACACACAATGATACGCGAAGTTACGGTTTTCGGAATGACACTTGACTTGGGAAAATAGGCCTAATGCGTCATTTAACGAGAGTCAATTGGAACGTTTAATTACTCACTTTGGGAGTATAGCCTACCGTTCGGCGGTAGGTTAATGTAGGCTTCATGTGATTTACTTAGAGAATATGTACTTATCTTTACGGGACGATGAAACCGCTGTTGAAGGAGTGTTGAAGAGGAACCTATTACCGTAGACTCGAGTTGTCGTTGTCCGTTAAGCCTCTCGAGGTGATGGAGATGCTTGATGTAGGCTTCGTAAAACGTAGGCCTGAGGTGATATTACTTCTCGAGGTGCAGGATGGCCTATAAATGATCTTGCAGGCGTAGGCCTGAGGTGGTGAATATATCTCGTAAATGGTAGAGAAACTTGAAGGCTGACCTTGTAAACCGTAGGCCCGAAGTGATTCTGGTTGGGCTTCGAAGGATTGCTTCTGCAGGCGGTCTGTAGAAGGTCTTACTTGATGATAAATCGTAGGCCTTGAAGAAAGCAGCAGGACGCTCCTCCGGCGGGAAGCCGGAGCGCGGTTGACGTGATGAGATCTGCTTCAGGAGGTGGAAATCGAGTGTGTGTGTGAGTGAGAATGAGTGTGAGTGGGTGCTCGCTTTTATACGTAGTTCCTGTGACGTAGGACTTCCCGCCAAATCTTAAGACGCCTTGCCCCCGTCCTTTAGATGCTAAGGGCTCGCTTTTGGCGGCGTTTGGAAGAACAGAAGCTTCATTGTTTGATTCTTTGCCTACGTGTATTTTCCAAGAATGTTTGATGAAGGCGTGGAGGAAGAATTTGTCTGTCTACTTGTTGGTCTATTTCTTGTCGATCCGCTACATATATTTTATATTTATATTTATTTATATGTATTTATATATATATATATATATATATATTTTTTTTTATATATATATTTTTATATATATATATATATATATATATATATATATATATTATATATATATATATGCATATATACATATATTATATATATCAATATATATATGTATTTATATAATATATATATATATATATATATATAATATATATATATAATATATATGTAAAAATGAACAATGAATAATTCCTATATAATCCTTATATGGATCCTTATACTCATTGTCTTCATGCAGTACTTATGTTGTATGGTTTTTATATTTGAATGTTCATTTTTACATGAGAATCCAAAATCGTTTGAGCGAGTTTGATAGAATTTCGATTTGTGCTTTCTATTGTGCTATTTTGTTATGGTTGTACTGCATCTAACCCTCGTCCCTAAATTTTATTAGATTATGCATGCACATTGCATATAGCAGGATTGGAACCCTTAGTTGTACTTCTTAGTCCTTAATACCCACTCTTTTTCTCTAATTCGTCTACTTTAATTTCTCCCAATAATGACTTATACGGTACGTACAAAGTAAATAACTATGACGTCATGAATGTAACTTAATTTCCTTCACGGTTTCCATACCTTGAACACTGAATCACGTGTTTAGTATGTGGATATCTTCCGTATTCAATGTATTGTAAATTCTCTAATAATAATAAAAACTTCACTCTCTATAAATCATTATTTATATGTTGTGTCCTGTCTAGTATGATGCAATATAACTATTATTCGACCATATTCATTCATACGTCCATATCTTATGTTGACCATTATTCTATATCAATTTTATTAAATATTAATTTTTACTCGTGTCAGTCTATGAAATGTGTACAAAACTTTATGCATCCGTACCTGTTCGTTGAAGATCGTGCAAATACCTTCGCATGTATTATTTTTTATTTTTTTTTTTATTTATTTGGCCTCTCGCAATAAACTCGAAAATGCTTATGCAAGTGGTCAAATTCCGTTAACCACAGCAAAATCGAACGCTTCTGAGATGAATACCTCCTCTCGCTCTAATTCGAATTTATAAAACATTATTATGCGTTATGTTATATCATGTGTGTCATGTTATATATAAATATATACCGTATGTGCCCATGTACTTTGTGTTGTACTAATAACCATATATAAATATAAAAACTGCAAGAATTATAAGTGACTAATGTACTCAATGATGTAATTAATATACTTAATGACGTAGTGAATGTACTTTAATGGAACTGTAATCAACGATAATAAGTGAATGTGAATTAATTGGTAATTATAATCATAAATGTAATAAACCAAACTTACAACGTACTCAGTGATGTACTTAAATTTTACTCAATGTACATTGTACTATTCCGAAATTATGTCGCACTTTAGAAATGTTTACTCGGCGAAAATACGATTATTTTTTATTATTACTTTTTTAAAATTTTTATGTGGAGTCTTTAAAAATTTTGATCATGTGTTTAAAGGGGGAAACTTAACCTTCAAACTGCACTCCTCTAAAATTTAGATTATATATAAAGCATGTAAATTGTAAAATAATTATTACGACTTCTTCTTCTTAGACTTCACTCCCAGAGGAGGGAGCAGAGGCCCCTTGCCTCATTAATTTTTTTAGTTTCCGGCCTGAGCCATGGTCGAAAGAGAGAGGTCGAACCTCTACCCCTGTAAATTCAGAGCACTACCTGTACATTTTTAGAAGTAAATTACAGTAAAAGAAAGTTTTTTTTATCTTTTCCTTCGAGCAGTGCTCTCGTCCGAGAACTCAGTCAATAAATTAGAGAAAAATAATTTCCCGATACGTTATAAGAAGCCTCAGGGAATCTTCAGAGAATTTAGTAAGTTTTCACGGAATCCTTCGAACCACTACCGAAGAACTCGGAGAGTATTATAGAAGAAACTATTGTGAGTAACAAATCCTTTGCTGCCTCCTAACCAGAACCCCCGTCGACTTCGAACCAACCCAGGGCCATAGACGGAGGGGTTAAACGTGGCGACCCTATAGCCAGGATTTTAACAAGTGGCCACTCTTTGGCCAGGATAGAAATTACCCTCTATCAGTATAAAATTGTGGCGACCCTACTACCAAGATAATAAGACCCACCATTTGGCCGGCGTGTCACGACTTCCAGTTCGTCAATCTACCCTTGAACCGCTGTGTAACGACCCCAAGTTATCCACGTCTCGTCTCATCTAGAAGAAGTAGCCAGCAAGACACGTCTTCAGGACACATCTCTAAGGATTTCGCCGTAGAAATTTTGTTAAGTCAGTTTTTTTTTTTTAAGTAATTTGTAAACAGTTTAAAAGTCAGTATTATTAACAGTTAATAATGGGTATCAAGTCAGAATTAACAAGAAACACAGTGATCTTTTCAGACAACCGTGATACATTTTTTTTATTGAAACTGTTTTTTTCACAGAAGTTGATTTTCACAAAAGTTAAATGTCACAGTTAAATGTCAGTTATTTTCACTATTATAGTTAGTATAGAATAATTTTATTTTATATACCAAACATAATATTACTGTACCTTCGCGTACATTCGTGTGAAATGTGTTTACATTTCGTATTTTTGTTTACAATTTTTTTCAAATTATTATTGAATTGAATTGACTTGCAAATTAAGAAAGAGAGAGTTTATAGAGAGTTTAGAGATTTATAGAGATACTTGAAGTAGTTTCGAGTCAGTTTTAGTTGTAAATCAGTTGCAAATCAGTTTTCAAACAGTTTCAGTTGGTTGTATCCAAGAGGGACAACCAAACACCAGAGATTAATAGTCTCCACTTCATAGAATTCAAGTGCAATCAATTTCAGTCAGTTTCAATCAGTTTTCAGTCAGTCAGTCAGTTTCAAGACAGTTGTAGTCAGTTGCAAGTCAGTTTCAGTTTCAAATAAGTTGTAGTCAGTCCTAAGAAAGTTGTAGTCAGTCCCAAGTCAGTTGTAGTCAGTCCCAAGAAAGTTGTAGTCAGTCCTAAGAAAGTTGTAGTCAGTTTCAAGACAGTTGTAGTCAGTCCCAAGACAGTTGTAGTCAGTCCCAAAACAGTTGTAGTCAGTCCCGAAACAGTTGTAGTCAGTCCCAAAACAGTTGTAATCAGTTCCAAGTTAGCCAGTTCCAAGTTAGTCAGTTCCAAGTCAGTCATTTCCAAGTCAGTCATTTCCAAGTCAGTCATTTCCAAGTCAGTCAGATTCAAGTCAGTCAGATTCAAGTCAGTCAGTTCCAAGTCAGAGAGTTTCAAGTCAGAGAGTTTCAAATCAGTCAGTTTCAAGTCTCAGTCACTTTCAAGTTAATCAGTTTCAAGTAGTTTTGAAGTCAGTTTCAGTCAGTTTTGAAGTCAGTTTTATTTGAAGTCAGTTTTATTTGAAGTCAGTTTTATTTGAAGTAAGTTTCAAGTCTCAGTTTCAAGTGCAAAGTCAGTTTCAAGTCCAAAGTCAGTTTCAATGCAGTCAATCGAATTAAACTTATTTTGTTGTAAAAGAGAATTTAATTCAACCTAAATTGACCGGTTTGTGTCTTTAGTTCAACCTTCTTTTTTGTTGTTGTAAGAAGGAAATTGACCGATTTGTCTGCTTTTTGCATGCAGTTGTTGCGTATATAAATATATAGGTAAAATTATATATTTTGTTGTTTGTAACAAAAACAGATTTACAATTGTTTATAATGATTTTTATAATTATTGTGATCATATGATGACAGTAATAGTGTAATAATTAATCGATCATGTCCCAATGACTTCCTTTTTAAATTACCATGCTGAGGAACATGCCGTCCCTCCGTTTAAGAGTATTATATGGAACCTATAACCCCATGTTTAGTTCATTAAAATGCATAATTGATTTGATTTCTATTTTTAATTTGTATTTTTCATTTTCTTTGTTTAATTAATATTGAGTAATTGTCGTTAAATTATTATTATACCATCTGTTAAGGTATCAAACGAAAAAATTATATCCAATTTGACACACTACTATATGGCTACGAATGTTACTAGTCCAATTTAATTCCATGTTAAAATTTAATTTTTAATACCGTAAGATTTACTTTCATTACTTGTAAGATCCTCTAAGTGCGTTTTTTTCATTACCTTAATACGTGTAACTGATTTAATTACGTAAAATCTATAATCCTAATTGAATTGTATTACTTTTGACACATATTCGAATTCATTTTCCTTCCGTACCTCAAGTCACTTTTACATTAAAACTCATACGCATACATCATCATTAATACTACCTGTATTAGAATTGAATAATAATTCACTTAAACTTAAAGGATTTTATAATCGTACTCCCATTTTAAATTATTATACATTATTTTTAAACTGTTAATTCGGAAACCTCCCGAATCCTTACACACAAATACACACTTGACCACAGGTCTATACGTCATCCATTACGTAATTCGATTTTTACCTACACTAGTCAATAAAATTAGTTTATTAACTGTACGATCATGATAACTAAATATTTGTAAAATTTAACAATATCATTGTTTGTCTAAATGAACCCTTTTATTCTGTTTGCAAAAAATTAAAGTATTAATCTTTGAATTTTTATATTTTATAATAACTCTAAGCAAGTGTAATGTTAAAGATTTGATTACTGTGTATTATAAATCAACCACCCGAACTCACTTGTTCTGTATAAAATTTGTATTGTAAAGAAAAATTCGTCATCATCTAATTTGAATTCGTTAGGATGTTATCTTCTTATATTTTCTCAATTGTATTGTATTGTATTGTTGTGTTAATATCATTTTAGAGGGAAGAACCCTGTAAAAATGAACAATGAATAATTCCTATATAATCCTTATATGGATCCTTATATTCAATGCCTTCATGCAGTACTTACGTTGTATGGTTTTTGTGTTTGAATGTTCATTTTTACATGGGAAACCAAAATTGCCTGAGCGAGTTTGGATAGAATTTCGATTTGTGCTTTCTATTGTGCTATTCTATTATGGTTGTCTTGCATCTAACCCTCGTCCCTAAATTTTATTAGAGTATGCATGCACATTGCATATAGCAGGATTGGAACCCTTAGTTGTAATTGAAATTTGATGGTTGTAAATTTGATGTTTGTAAATTTGACTTGGTCCACAATCGATAAGGACCGTGACTTATTTTTCGTGACAAGGTTCTAGTATTGATGGATACGTAATGAAATTGACTGGATTCTTTGGATCTGATATATTTGCATGTCGGTTATAAATAGATATAGAGTGTAACATATTTGTGGATAGTAGTCTATTATGACTTGATCCTCTGGATCCAGAGATTCTATCTTTAGTTTTAAATCGATAACTAATTAGTTTTGCTAAATTGGTCGTTGCCAATGTACAAATTGTACAGGCAGTTGTTACATAAATTTCTTATGTTCTTGTGGTTCGGAACCCACGTAAAATTGTAGGTCCCCTTCGCCACCACGGAGGACATACACAATTACGAACACAGTTAGGTAGACCAGCCATGAGTAGATCCTAGGGTCTTTGTTGGTCTGAAACATTATAACATTACATTATAACATTATAATTCGACTCCTTTAATTTCTCCCGATAATGACTTATACGGTACGTACAAAGTAAATAACTATGACGTCATAAAAGTAACTTAATTTCCTTCACGGTTTCCATACCTTGAACACTGAATCACGTGTTTAGTATGTGGACATCTTCCGTATTCAATGTATGGTAAATTCTTTACTAGTAATAAAAACTTCACTCTCTATAAATCATTATTTATATGTTGTGTCCTGTCTAGTATGATGCAATATAACTATTATTCGACCATATTCATCCATACGTCCTTATCTTATGTTGACCATTATTCTATATCAATTTTATTAAATATTAATTTTTACTCGTGTCAGTCTATGAAATGTGTACAAAACTATGCATCCGTACCTGTTCGTTGAAGATCGTGCAAATACCTTCGAATGTATTATTTTTTTATTTTTATTTTTAATTATTAGGCCTCTCGCAATAAACTCGAAAATGCTTATGCAACTGGTCAAATTCCGTTAACCACAGCAAAATCGAACGCTTCTGAGATGAATACCTCCTCTCGCTCTAATTCGAATTTATAAAACATTGTTATGCGTTATGTTATATCATGTGTGTCATGTTATATATAAATATATACCGTACGTGCCCATGTACTTTGTGTTGTACTAATAACCATATATAAATATAAACACTGTAAGAATTGTAAGTAACTAATGTACTCAATGATGTAATTAATATACTTAATGACGTAGTGAATGTACTTTAATGGAACTGTAATCAATGATAATAAGTGAATGTGAATTAATTGGTAATTATAATCATAAATGTAATAAACCAAAATTACAACGTACTCAGTGATGTACTTAAATTTTACTCAATGTACATTGTACTACTCCGAAATTATGTCGCCCTTTAGAAATGTTTACTCGGCGAAAATACAATTATTTTTTATTATTACTTTTTTAAAATTTTTATGTCGTCTTTAAAAATTTTGATCATGTGTTTAAAGGGGGAAACTTAACTTTCAAACTGCACTCCCCCAAAATTTAGATTATATATAAAGCATGTAATTGTAAAATAATTATTACGACTTCTTCTTCTTCTTCTTAGACTTCACTCCCAGAGGAGGGGGCAGAGGCCCCTTGCCTCATTAATTTTTTTAGATTACAGCCTGAGCCATGGTCGAAAGAGAGAGGTCGAACCTTTACCCCTGTAAATCCAGAGCACTACCTGTACATTTTTAGAAGTAAATTACAGTAAAAGAAAGTTTTTTTTATCTTTTCCTTCGAGCAGTGCTCTCGTCCGAGAACTCAGTCAATAAATTAGAGAAAAATAATTTCCCTATACGTTATAAGAAGCATCTGGGAATCTTCAGAGAATTTAGTAAGTTTTCATGGAATCCTCCGAACCACTAGAGAAGAACTTGGAGAGTATTATAGAAGAAACTATTGTGAGTAACAAATCCGTTGCTGCCTCCTAACCAGAACCCCCGTAGACTTCGAACCAACCCAGGGCCATAGACGGAGGGGTTACAAAGTGGCGATCCTACAGCCAGGATTTTAACAAGTGGCCACTCTTTGGCAAGGATAGAAATTACCCTGTATCGGGATAATAATTGTGGCGACCCTACTACCAAGATAATAAGACCCACCATTTGGCCGGCGTGTCACGACTTCCAGTTCGTCACATCCAACCTTGAACAGGTGTGCAACGACTCCAAGTTATCCACGTCTCTTCTCATCTTGAAGAAGTAGCCAGCAAGACACGTCTTCAGGATACGTCTCTAAGGATTTCGCCGTAGAAATTTTGTTAAGTACAGTTTTTTTTTTAAGTAAATTGTAAGAGTTGAAAAGTCAGTATTATTAACAGTTAATAATGGGTATCAAGTCAGAATTAACAAGAAACACAGTGAACATTTCAGACACCAGTGATACATTTTTTTTATTGAAACAGTTTTTTCACAGAAGTTGATTTTCACAAAAGTTAAATGTCACAGAGTTAAATGTCACAGTTATTTTCACTATTATAGTTAGTATAGAATAATTTTATTTTATGTACCAAACATAATATTATTGTACCTTCGCGTACATTCGAGTGAAATGTGTTTACATTTCCTATTTTTGTTTAAAATTTTTTTCAAATTATTGAATTGAATTGACTTGCAATTTAAGAAAGAGAGAGTTTATAGAGAGTTTAGAGATTTATAGAGATACTTGAAGTAGTTTCGAGTCAGTTTTAGTTGCAAATCAGTTGCAAATCAGTTCCAAGTCAGTTTAGTAAGTTTTCACGAAATCAGTTGCAAATCAGTTCCAAGGCTGTTCAGTAAGTTTTCACGGAATCCTCTTAACCACTACAGAAGAATTCGGAGAGTATTATAGAAGAAACTATTGTGAGTAACATATCCGTTGCTGCCTCCTAACCAGAACCCCCTTCGACTTCGAACCAACCCAGGGCCATAGACGGAGGGGTTAAAATATATATATATATATGTAAATAAATATATATATATATATATATATATATATATATATATATATATATATATCAAAGCTATTGACTTCTCCTTAGGGAAACGGAGCTTACAGATGAACAGAAGGACCAACACAACGGCAAGCATTTTCATTTATTTTTTGTACTTCAGACGTTTCGACAAATCTTTTGTCATCATCAGTGAATTAAGTCTTAAAACCTTAAAACAAAATTAAAAAGTGAAAATTACATCAACACTATTAAAACCATTAAAATTAAAACCTTAAAACAAAATGAAAATTGCATCAATACAAAATTAAAATCATTAAAATTACATCACTACAAAAAAAAAAAAAAATTTAAATTAAATTAAATTACCTCAACAGGTAAATACACAATGTTTACATCAACCTCCATACTTGGCAAAACCTAAGAGAAAACTGTATGGTTAGTGGATTAGAAAGTATGATGTATATGAAAATCGGTTGGTTAGTTAAAAGAGCTGTAGTTTGTAAGATGAACTATTATTGTTAATGGAGGGTTTGTTTCTATAGATGTACAAAGATTCTAAGATTCGGAGTTCTGTGAGGTTATTGCGAATTGTGGTGGGCTACTGACGGGACGGTTGGTACGGACTGACAAGCCCAAATGTTGAGAAAGGCGCACCTCCAGTTGGAGTTGAGTGCTGCCAATATACGCAGCCTTACAGCTGTCGCACGTGTATTTGTAAACAACATTAGGGCATACAGTTTTGGGGAATTCATCTTTGAGCTTTAAAAAATTTGATAATTTAAGTGGGTTGACGAAGGCGAATCTAAAATTTATTTGGGGATAACTAGACTTGAGCAGTTTGGACAATTCACCTCGAATACGCAATGATAAATAACCATAAAAAGGTAATTTAATATATCTGGTTTCTTTTTGTACTGTAGTTATGGGGAGTTTAGTATTAAAAGTATAGTATTAAAGTTAAGTTTAGTGTTAAAAGTTTAGTATTAAAAGTAGTGTTGATTGATTCAACAGTTTACATAAATAGAATGGAGACAATTTTGTCGGATACGTCTAAATTTAAAAGGGTAAAAGAGAATGTTCTGTCTAAATTACTAAAACTCGAAGATAAACTTAATAGGTGTTTGCGTAAATTAAAAAATAGTAATATTATTGCTGACAATACATACAATTTTTTATTTGCTTCTGGTTCTAATCCAGGAATTCTATACGGTTTACCTAAAGTCCATAAGCCAAATTTCCCACTAAGACCTATTCTTTCGGCCTGTGGTACATTCAATTATAACTTAGCCAAATTCTTCGTTCCCTTTCTTTCGAAACTCACCTTTAATGATTATTCTATTAACAACTCGTTTGATTTTGCTAAAGAGATAAAAGAGATCAATCATGCCGATTCTCTTACTATGGCCAGTTTTGATGTCTCGTCATTGTTTACTAATGTCCCGTTAAAAGAAACATTAAATATCATACTAAACAAGTTATTCACTACAGATAATATTCTTATTAATGGCCTCACTCAGACTCAATTTAAAAACCTTCTCGAAATAGTTTATTTTGATAATCTTTTCTTATTTAATAGTAACCTTTACAGCCAAATTGATGGGGTAGCTATGGGTTCCCCGTTGAGCCCAACACTAGCAAATGCATTTCTTTGCCATTACGAAGAAATTTGGTTGAAAAGTTGTCCTAATAGTTTTAAACCCATATTACAGAAGATACGTGGATGACACTTTCTTAATATTTAAACATCCCTCACACGTAAAACTTTTTCTTAATTAGCTTAATCAACAACATAGTAATATTAAGTACACATGTGAAAACGAAAAAAATAATAGTTTACCTTTCCTGGATGTTTTAGTTAAACGGGCTCATAATAAGTTCCAAACTTGAATATTTCGAAAACAAACTTTTACTGGCTTGGGAACCAATTATTTAAGTTGTATGTTTTATAAATATAAGATTAGTGCTATAGTAACATTATTAACAAGAAGTTACCGTATTTGTTCGGATTACTTTTCGTTAAATGAAGAATTTACATTTTTAAGACAGTACTTTATTAACAATTACTACCCTTCTAATCTTTTTGATAACCAATTAAAGAAATTTTTAAATAACACTTTTAATACTAAACTCCCCATAACTACAGTACAAAAAGAAACCAGATATATTAAATTACCTTTTTATGGTTATTTATCATTGCGTATTCGAGGTGAATTGTCCAAACTGCTCAAGTCTAGTTATCCCCAAATAAATTTTAGATTCGCCTTCGTCAACCCACTTAAATTATCAAATTTTTTAAAGCTCAAAGATGAATTCCCCAAAACTGTATGCCCTAATGTTGTTTACAAATACACGTGCGACAGCTGTAAGGCTGCGTATATTGGCAGCACTCAACTCCAACTGGAGGTGCGCCTTTCTCAACATTTGGGCTTGTCAGTCCGTACCAACCGTCCCGTCAGTAGCCCACCACAATTCGCAATTAGAAACCATTGTAATGAAAACAACCATCCCCTTCACAAAACTCAGTTTGAAATTTTAACTAGATCCAATAACCTCACAGAACTCCGAATCTTAGAATCTTTGTACATCTATAGAAACAAACCCTACATTAACAATAATAGTTCATCTTACAAACTACAGCTCTTTTAACTAACCAACCGATTTTCATAGACATATCATACTTTCTAATCCACTGACCATACAGTTTTCTCTTAGGTTTCGCCAAGTATGGAGGTTGATGTAAACATTGTGTATTTACCTGTTGGGGTAATTTAATTTAATTTTAATTTTTTTTTTTTTTGTAGTGATGTAATTTTAATGATTTTAATTTTGTATTGATACAATTTTCATTTTGTTTAAAGGTTTTAATTTTAATGGTTTTAATATTGTATTGATGTAATTTTCACTTTTTATTTTTGTTTTAAGGTTACGTCTGAAGTACAAAAAATAAATGAAAATGCTTGCCGTTGTGTTGGTCCTTCTGTTCATATATATATACAGAGCCGGCCCTAACAAGTGCGGGGCCCTAGGCATTTTGATAATACGGGGCTCCACTCCAGAAAAGATTTTAGTTCATAGTAAAAAGGCAAAAAAATAATCTGAAGTGCTATGCATTTATTGTAGATATCCGTCTAATAATATTAAGAATAACAAAAAACAATGCTTTCATTAAGAATACTAAAAAAATACCATACTTTATAAATTTATAATATATTTTAAAGACTAATTTTTCTAACCTTCCTTTCTGAAAATTCCATTAAAAGTGGTTCAAAATTTAAACCCCTTTCTTCTTCATGGTCAATTGACAATATTCCAAGGTTATTTAGCCTATCTTGGCCCATATTAGCCCTTAAGCAGTTTTTAATTAATTTTAATTTTAAGAAGCTTCTTTCTCCTGATGCTACCATCTCAGGAATTGTTAAAAATATTCTTAGAGCAATCAAGTAATTTTAAAGGCTGCCCTATTAAATCTGATGGTATCATTGGTCTCATAGCCTCTACCTCTTCACCAAGCATAGGGCCATCTATATCTGAGAAGTTTGATGTCCCAATGGAGTTTATTTGCCCAGCCCCGCTGGCAGCGCGGGGCCCTAGGCGGCTGCCTAGCTCGCCTTGCCCTAAGGCCGGCCCTGTATATATATATATAGGTACAGGGTGTCCGAGAATTATCTGTACAATTTTTGGCTGTTATTAAAAGTCAACCATAAAGTGTAGAAATTCCAGTGTTGTTCCATTTTACAGAGAATCTCATTAATTTTTTTCTGATACCAAGTTGTGACAAGTTTTTTAGAAATTCCAGTGTGTCCGAACATTATCTGTACAATTTCATCTTTTAATAAAATTCTTGATAACACACGTAAAATTCTTAAACAAGATTATTTAGAATATGTATTTTCAAAAGTTTCTTTTATTAAAGTAACGTTGTTACAAACATTCGATATGTGCACCATACAACGTAAGTACTGCATGAAGGCATTGAATATAAGGATCCATATAAGGATTATATAGGAATTATTCATTGTTCATTTTTACAGGGTTCTTCCCTCTAAAGTGATATTAACACAACAATACAATACAATACAATTGAGAAAATATAAGAAGATAACATCCTAACGAATTCAAATTAGATGATGACGAATTTTTCTTTACAATACAAATTTTATACAGAACAAGTGAGTTCGGGTGGTTGATTTATAATACACAGTAATCAAATCTTTAACATTACACTTGCTTAGAGTTATTATAAAATATAAAAATTCAAAGATTAATACTATAATTTTTTGCAAACAGAATAAAAGGGTTAATTTAGACAAACAATGATATTGTTAAATTTTACAAATATTTAGTTATCATGATCGTACAGTTAATAAACTAATTTTATTGACTAGTGTAGGTAAAAATCGAATTACGTAATGGATGACGTATAGACCTGTGGTCAAGTGTGTATTTGTGTGTAAGGATTCGGGAGGTTTCCGAATTAACAGTTTAAAAATAATGTATAATAATTTAAAATGGGAGTACGATTATAAAATCCTTTAAGTTTAAGTGAATTATTATTCAATTCTAATACAGGTAGTATTAATGATGATGTATGCGTATGAGTTTTAATGTAAAAGTGACTTGAGGTACGGAAGGAAAATGAATTCGAATATGTGTCAAAAGTAATACAATTCAATTAGGATTATAGATTTTACGTAATTAAATCAGTTACACGTATTAAGGTAATGAAAAAAACGCACTTAGAGGATCTTACAAATAATGAAAGTAAATCTCACGGTATTAAAAATTAAATTTTAACATGGAATTAAATTGGACTAGTAACATTCGTAGCCATATAGTAGTGTGTCAAATTGGATATAATTTTTTCGTTTGATACCTTAACAGATGGTATAATAATAATTTAACGACAATTACTCAATATTAATTAAACAAAGAAAATGAAAAATACAAATTAAAATAGAAATCAAATCAATTATGCATTTTAATGAACTAAACATGGGTTATAGGTTCCATATAATACTCTTAAACGGAGGGACGGCATGTTCCTCAGCACGGTAATTTAAAAAGGAAGTCATTGGGACATGATCGATTAATTATTACACTATTACTGTCATCATATAATCACAATAATTATAAAAATCATTATAAACAATTGTAAATCTGTTTTTGTTACAAACAACAAAATATATAATTTTACCTATATATTTATATACGCAACAACTGCATGCAAAAAGGAGACAAATCGGTCAATTTCCTTCTTACAACAACAAAAAAGAAGGTTGAACTAAAGACACAAACCGGTCAATTTAGGTTGAATTAAATTCTCTTTTACAACAAAATAAGTTTAATTCGATTGACTGCATTGAAACTGACTTTGGACTTGAAACTGACTTTGCACTTGAAACTGAGACTTGAAACTTACTTCAAATAAAACTGACTTCAAATAAAACTGACTTCAAATAAAACTGACTTCAAAACTGACTGAAACTGACTTCAAAACTACTTGAAACTGATTAACTTGAAAGTGACTGAGACTTGAAACTGACTGATTTGAAACTCTCTGACTTGAAACTCTCTGACTTGGAACTGACTGACTTGAATCTGACTGACTTGAATCTGACTGACTTGGAAATGACTGACTTGGAAATGACTAACTTGGAACTGGCTAACTTGGAACTGATTACAACTGTTTTGGGACTGACTACAACTGTTTCGGGACTGACTACAACTGTTTTGGGACTGACTACAACTGTCTTGAAACTGACTACAACTTTCTTAGGACTGACTACAACTTTCTTGGGACTGACTACAACTTTCTTAGGACTGACTACAACTGATTTGAAACTGAAACTGACTTGCAACTGACTACAACTGTCTTGAAACTGACTGACTGACTGAAAACTGATTGAAACTGACTGAAATTGATTGCACTTGAATTCTATGAAGTGGAGACTATTAATCTCTGGTGTTTGGTTGTCCCTCCTGGATACAACCAACTGAAACTGTTTGAAAACTGATTTGCAACTGATTTACAACTAAAACTGACTCGAAACTACTTCAAGTATCTCTATAAATCTCTAAACTCTCTATAAACTCTCTCTTTCTTAATTTGCAAGTCAATTCAATTCAATAATAATTTGAAAAAAATTGTAAACAAAAATACGAAATGTAAACACATTTCACACGAATGTACGCGAAGGTACAGTTATATTATGTTTGGTATATAAAATAAAATTATTCTATACTAACTATAATAGTGAAAATAACTGACATTTAACTCTGTGACATTTAACTTTTGTGAAAATCAACTTCTGTGAAAAAAACAGTTTCAATAAAAAAAATGTATCACGGTTGTCTGAAAAGTTCACTGTGTTTCTTGTTAATTCTGACTTGATACCCATTATTAACTGTTAATAATACTGACTTTTAAACTGTTTACAAATTACTTAAAAAAAAAAACTGTACTTAACAAAATTTCTACGGCGAAATCCTTAGAGATGTGTCCTGAAGACGCGTCTTGCTGGCTACTTCTTCTAGATGAGACGAGACGTGGATAACTTGGGGTCGTTACACAGCGGTTCAAGGGTAGATTGACGAACTGGAAGTCGTGACACGCCGGCCAAATGGTGGGTCTTATTATCTTGGTAGTAGGGTCGCCACAATTTTATCCTGATAGAGGGTAATTTCTATCCTGGCCAAAGAGTGGCCACTTGTTAAAATCCTGGCTATAGGGTCGCCACGTTTAACCCCTCCGTCTATGGCCCTGGGTTGGTTCGAAGTCGACGGGGGTTCTGGTTAGGAGGCAGCAAAGGATTTGTTACTCACAAGAGTTTCTTCTATAATACTCTCCGAGTTCTTCGGTAGTGGTTCGAAGGATTCCGTGAAAACTTACTAAATTCTCTGAAGATTCCCTGAGGCTTCTTATAACGTATCGGGAAATTATTTTTCTCTAATTTATTGACTGAGTTCTCGGACGAGAGCACTGCTCGAAGGAAAAGATAAAAAAACCTTTCTTTTACTGTAATTTACTTCTAAAAATGTACAGGTAGTGCTCTGAATTTACAGGGGTAGAGGTTCGACCTCTCTCTTTCGACCATGGCTCAGGCCGGAATCTAAAAAAATTAATGAGGCAAGGGGCCTCTGCTCCCTCCTCTGGGAGTGAAGTCTAAGAAGAAGAAGTCGTAATAATTATTTTACAATTTACATGCTTTATATATAATCTAAATTTTAGAGGAGTGCAGTTTGAAGGTTAAGTTTCCCCCTTTAAACACATGATCAAAATTTTTAAAGACTCCACATAAAAATTTAAAAAAAAGTAATAATAAAAAATAATCGTATTTTCGCCGAGTAAACATTTCTAAAGGGCGACATAATTTCGTAGTACAATGTACATTGAGTAAAATTTAAGTATATCACTGAGTACGTTGTAAGTTTGGTTTATTACATTTATGATTATAATTACCAATTAATTCACATTCACTTATTATCGTTGATTACAGTTCCATTAAAGTACATTCACTACGTCATTAAGTATATTAATTACATCATTGAGTACATTATTCACTTATAATTCTTGCAGTTTTTATATTTATATATGGTTATTAGTACAACACAAAGTACATGGGCACATACGGTATATATTTATATATAACATGACACACATGATATAACATAACGCATAATAATGTTTTATAAATTCGAATTAGAGCGAGAGGAGGTATTCATCTCAGAAGCGTTCGATTTTGCTGTGGTTAACGGAATTTGACCACTTGCATAAGCATTTTCGAATTTATTGCGAGAGGCCAAATAAATAAAAATAAAAATAAAAAAATAATACATGCGAAGGTATTTGCACGATCTTCAACGAACAGGTACGGATGCATAAAGTTTTGTACACATTTCATAGACTGACACGAGTAAAAATTAATATTTAATAAAGTTGATATAGAATAATGGTCAACATAAGATATGGACGTATGAATGAATATGGCGGAATAATAGTTATATTGCATCATACTAGACAGGACACAACATATAAATAATGATTTATAGAGTGAAGTTTTTATTATTATTAGAGAATTTACAATACATTGAATACGGAAGATGTCCACATACTAAACACGTGATTCAGTGTTCAAGGTATGGAAACCGTGAAGGAAATTAAGTTACATTCATGACGTCATAGTTATTTACTTTGTACGTACCGTATAAGTCATTATTGGGAGAAATTAAAGTAGACGAATTAGAGAAAAAGAGTGGGTATTAAGGACTAAGAAGTACAACTAAGGGTTCCAATCCTGCTATATGCAATGTGCATGCATAATCTAATAAAATTTAGGGACGAGGGTTAGATGCAAGACAACCATAACAGAATAGCACAATAGAAAGCACAAATCGAAATTCTATCAAACTCGCTCAAACGATTTTGGTTTCTCATGTAAAAATGAACATTCAAATATAAAAACCATACAACATAAGTACTGCATGAAGACAATGAGTATAAGGATCCATATAAGGATTATATAGGAATTATTCATTGTTCATTTTTACATATATATATATATATATATATATATATATATATATATTTTATATAAATACATATATATATTGATATATATGCATGAATAGAAACGACATATATATATATATATAAATACATATAAATAAATATAAATATAAATATATATGCAGCGGATCGACAAGAAATAGACCAACAAGTAGACAGACAAATTCTCCTTCCACGCCTTCATCAAACATTCTTGGAAAATACACGTAGGCAAAGAATCAAACAATGAAGCTTCTGTTCTTCCAAACGCCGCCAAAAGCGAGCCCTTAGCATCTAAAGGACGCGGGCAAGGCGTCTTAAGATTTGGCGGGAAGTCCTACGTCACAGGAACTACGTATAAAAGCGAGCACCCACTCACTCTCATTCTCACTCACACCCACACTCGATTTCCACCTCCTGAAGCAGATCTCATCAAGTTAACCGCGCTCCGGCTTCCCGCCGGAGGAGCGGCCTGCTGCTTTCTTCAAGGCCTACGATTTATCATCAAGTAAGACCTTCTACAGACCGCCTGCAGAAGCAATCCTTCGAAGCCCAACCAGAATCACTTCGGGCCTACGGTTTACAAGGTCAGCCTTCAAGTTTCTCTACCATTTACGAGATATATTCACCACCTCAGGCCTACGCCTGCAAGATCATTTATAGGCCATCCTGCACCTCGAGAAGTAATATCACCTCAGGCCTACGTTTTACGAAGCCTACATCAAGCATCTCCATCACCTCGAGAGGCTTAACGGACAACGACAACTCGAGTCTACGGTAATAGGTTCCTCTTCAACACTCCTTCAACAGCGGTTTCATCGTCCCGTAAAGATAAGTACATCTTCTCTAAGTAAACCACATGAAGCTTACATTACCCTACCGCCGAACGGTAGGCTATACTCCCAAAGTGAGTAATTAAACGTTCCAATTGACTCTCGTTAAATGACGCAGTAGGCCTATTTTCCCAAGTCATGTGTCATTCCGAAAACCGTAACTTCGCGTATCATTGTGTGTTATTGTGTTCATTTATATGTTTATGTGATAACTTAATTTCTCTTACTGCAGGCCTAATTCATTTACAGTGTACATACCTTCAAATTATCATTAGGCCTATCCAATAATGCACGTCATTAACGTTCATTATTATGGGGCCTCATCATTTATTCTGTGTCATTACTATGCCCATTCAATCATCTAGACTACTTAATCGGTGTGTCATGTATTCCATTCAGTGTACCAAAACGTACGCGCATTCTGTGTCATTACTAGGCCCATTCAATGTCCCATGTCGCATGCCATTTACATACCATCAATGAGTATTACTTATTACGTGTCAATTAAGCTATTAACATTTCATCTTATTAGCTAAGTCTATGTTGTAAGCATAACGTAAAGGCTATCAAACAATCACTGTCAATTCTTTGTTAATCACGGTGAATAAATAATATGTTTATTTTCATAATAAAATACAAAACAATAAGGTACTTTTTATAACCTTAATATTAATTTGCTTGGGTGTAATCCAAGCTGGTGGGCCTTTTCCATTAGCTACTTTTCAATTGGTGATACTTTACATCATAAATTATTAACCCAGCCTATCATTAATAAACAATCAGTCATTGCATCAATTAATCATTAGTATACAATCAAATCATTATCACCTCAAACGGCTAAAACTAGGTCCACTATATATATATATATATATATATATACGTTGGAGCTGCAAGCTTATGAACACTATTTCATAATACTGTCTCTTCAAGAATTTCCCCTGCGCTCGCGAAGGTGTCGCAATTACATACAATTTGAAGGTTCTATCCTTAAATACTCGTAGCCTACGAAATTAAATAAACGAATTTTTTTTCTTTAATTGTTTGTAATGACTATGATTTAATTCCGATAAATGAATCGTGGCTTAGCACTGAAACACGTGACTTTGTAGGGGAGTATCAAATTAGAGGTTATAGACTTTTTGTTAAAAACAGAATAGGTAGGCGAGGAGGCAGTGTTATGTTGTCTATCAAAGATAATATTGCGAACGTTATAGAAGTAAAGCACACAATTCCAGAACCAATAGATTCGATTGTAGCAGAACTTAAACTGAATGATTTTAAACTTGTTGTTGCGGTTATATATAGGCCACCTAATCAAACAGCTGATACGGACGAAGCGTTATATCGTGAACTAAAGAGAATAATAGGTAGTGAACAGGCTTTAGTTTTGGGTGACTTTAATTGCGCCAACGATACAATGCAGGGAGACGCGGAAGGTAATCGTTTTATTAATTTTCTCGAGGATAGCTTTCTTATTCAAAAGGTCGGGGAAACTAAGTTTTTAAGTATTGAAAATAAAGAATCCGTTTTCACAGTTCTTAGAGACCGTGATGAATGTGAAAAGGCAGGTGTAACTCGGGACGTGACCATGCGTGCCGCCCGGAGTGGGGAGGCACAGTATTACACTACAGTAGTAACACTAAGGCCAGGTCATTATGGTGCGGCCGAGGATGTTGTGAGAGACTTAAACGGTAGTTTGAAAAGCTCAAATCTTACGGCTGATTTAGTATACGAAATCGTAAACAAAGATACCCTTGCACATACTCTGACCCTAAAATCACAGGCTAACAAAAATATTAAAAACAAAGAACTGTTCAAAATTATAATCGATGGCCGATATGGAGCAGCCCTACAAAGAGATACCTTTCACGAAACAACATGACTTGTGCAGTCTAATGTATCAGCTGAAATTGGAGAAATTGAACGATGGCTGTCCTCCCCCAGGCTATATTTACAGTAATATCGTGGCGCATCAGTTTGTCGGGGATACCCAGGCGTGCCTGCTGCGCATCCCTCACATTCCGAATCAGAGAAAGGAACTTGAGTATTACATATGACAAGCCTCATTATGTCAATGTCGCAAGTAATCTATTAACAAATATCTCAATACATATAAGAATGATTGAGGAGAAAAGTTTTATATTCGGTGACGGGAGCTTAACAGTGAAGCTGTACCTTCGTCGCACTGTGGTATAATGACCCGAAGGCCTTTCATAATCTATGAAGGGGTGAGATACCGGCGTGGGAGTGGACTTGGATCCAATTTTTTCAACCATACTGCGTACGGCTGTCCCCATGAAAAGGGGTGCCAGATATCTCGGAAGAAAAGCGTTACAATCAGGTCTTAACACGGTAGAAGACATAATGGCGGGGACTAAGCCTAAAGAAACTCTAAAAAAGCACTTAAAGCGTACACGGAACGAAATCATCAAAGATGCAAAGAGAAAAATGCGTGGTGGTGAGAAGAAGAAGCCTGTCGGGAAAAAGAAGAAGGGGTTACTACTGTAGGCCGGGCTGAAACTCAAGATAGAATTAATCAGTCATTAACAGTTGGCTTTTGATATAAAAATAAGATTCCTGAAAAAAATAATTGGTGGCCACCAACGTGTGTCCGGCCACCTCCGTTTTTGTAAAAACATCTAATGCCGCACTAGCAAAATCAGGAAAATGGCAATATCTCTTCTTCTAAACATGCTAGAGAGATGGTTTGCATACCAAAAGATGCAGAACTTAATTTAGAACAAATTATGTAGAGTGGTATTTTTTTCATAAAACCTTTAGTGTTTGAGTTATTTTAGAAAAACTAATTTTGGGTGGCCCATAGACCCCCTTTCGACGGACCTTAGTGACAAAAGAAATTCTAAAATAAGCATGATTTGGCTTTTTGATTACTAACATTGCCCTAAAAGGATGTTGACATGGACATAGTGATCACATGATATGTCTTTTCCTTGTTATCTTGCATCCATTATGCTTGATTACAGAATAGAGGGTGGGGCTGCTTCATGAACTTTTTTTAAACGTAATAAATTGAAAACTTGTTTTTTTTTCAGGTGCCTTTGTTATAAGTTTCCAACTGCAATTTGTCATTGAATTCAACATTTGCAATATAAAGTATGACTTCTACAAGGAAAACAGTTGCTAAAGTACTTGGTGATGTACGTTTTATGCCACCAGAACAGTTTCCTTTAGGGAAATTGCCTACGTTGAAGCAAGTTATTGAAACGTGTTTGCGTTTCGGAGACTATAAAACAGATGCTGTACTGAGAGCTACTTCTGAGGAATTGCATAAATTGTGGGTCACATATAATGTTTATCCAATATCAGTAAATGCCATACAGAGCCGACTGAAAACCCAAATAAAGGAATTCAACCGCCTTCTGAAGTATGACAAAAAGAAAAGGGGACCTAAATATCATCAAGATCTGGATGATTTTCTGAAAACTGTAAACGTTTTATTTGACATATATCAACATGATCACAAACTGTTGGCAGATACAGAGAAAAAGCACTTACTAAAAATGACTGAATCTGATTACCAGTTTTATGAGGTAGGTCTGTTGATTGAATTTCAAGTTGTAAATTATTAATTAATATTAATTAATATCAATTATTAATATTATCAATTATTAATAATTTGCTACAATTTTTAAAGTGCATTTAATAAGTTAGTAATATCAATAATACACTATTAATGATGTTAATGATAAGTAATATTTTAGTATTTTCTCATTTTTGTAAGAATTTAAATTTACATATAGAGACCCATAGATAAAAGATACATTATAGTGTAATGAAATATAATCACTTTGTAGGACCAGAAAACAACTAGGCATGGTTACTGTACCCTGAAAGAAGTCCCAGAAACAGCCACTGACTTAAAATTAAATCACGGGTTATTCAATCTCAAAAAGCAAAAGAATCAGTTCCTCCTCCTCATCCTCCTGAACCTATGGACATTCCTGAGTTGACAGATAGCGACAGTTGTAATGATTCATTTGATGCAGACTATGTTCCAGAAGTCTCAACATTGTTATAATAATGTTATAATGTTTCAGACCAACAAAGACCCTAGGATCCACTCATGGCTGGTCTACCTAACTGTGTTCGTAATCGTGTATTGTGTATGTCCTCCGTGGTGGCGGAGGGGACCTACAATTTTACGTGGGTTCCGAACCACAAGAACATAAGAAATTCATGTAAAACTGCCGGTAAATTGGCAACGACCAATTTTTACGAAACTAAATAATTATCAATTTAAAAATAATTAATTATCGATTTAAAACTAAGTATAGAATTACAGAACATTAGAATTACAGAACAGAACTAGATTACGCTCATTAGCTGAAGCATGTGACAGTAGGCCTGTTCAAAAATCAACTTTTTCTTATTTTCATAGGTTTCTGTACATTTTCACATGCTTTTTGACCTAAAAAAGCCGAAAATCACAACTATTTTGACCTAGGATGTTGGGAAGCATTGCCGCATGGAGCTTTAAATTTTCTGCCTTGAAATCGGCCAAAGCGCCAATTGCGGGGTCCCTTGAATTATGTTTTGCACTTTAACTTCTGATCTAAACAAGATAGAGCAACAAATTAGGTATCAAATGAAAGAGCATAAAATTAATAAATAATAATAATAATAATAATAATAATAATAATAATAAATAAATAATAACTAATAATAATAATAATAATAATAATAATTATCTATCATTTTTCAGGAAACAACAGAAACTCAATCAGAATCTAGAAAACCATCTACAAGTTACAACTTCACAATGGCATTAAGCAAGGAGCTGAGGGAGCTCCGTGGGCGCACAGTTGATATCTCAGAACCTCCACGTACTGTCCACAGGCAGGTGTCAACTGGGCCATCTACCAGATCTCTCACTGAAACTTTCCTGGTTGGGTACCCTTCAGCTTTTATCAGTGGTTCCCAGCTTCCCACAACAGACAGGCGTTCCAGTATTTCCTTAATCTTCAGAATTTACCGGAAAATGCAGGGAGGCCCATGGTTCAAGACCTTGCATATGAAACAGTTGAATCTATCATCCCATTCTGGCAGATGGCTAGGATCAAGACAATGACCAAGTACAACGCAATGAAGCTCTTCATGAAACTACATGAGAAACATCGTGCTCTGGTGAAAAGCAAAGGAAGAGCAAGTAACCCTGGAGGAAAAAGAGGAGCATTTGTGCTGGAATTAGACAGCCTGTTCGATATAGCAGCTCCAGATGCAATCCAGGAAATACAGAAAAACAGACTGTTATCCAGAGAGAAGAAAGATGAGGATATCAGGTTCTACGAAGAAAAAGACTGAGAGGAAAGGTCATATGTCTGGTCATGACAAGATTTTTGAGACAAGATCCCTGCAGCAAGCAGCGAGGAATGAAAGACTGCAGCATAGACAAGAACAAGGTAAAACTAATTACTTTGAACGTTACAAAAAGTTTTAAGTTTTACTCCATTGCGATATTTAGCATGTACTTAACAATTACTGTCTTAACATGTTGTACTATTTTACAGCTGCAGCAGAACAAGAGGCAGTTGTTCCTGTGGATGACATTACCTGGGGTGACTCAACTGACAACGACGCTAACACAGAGGACATGGATTACCATCAGCCTCGTCCTGGATGTTCTCACCATCAAGACACTGTGACTAGTGTGACTTTGACGTTTCCAAGGAAGGTCATGGAATGTGATGTCATCTGCAATACAGCTGATCGTCTTGGTTTATCAGACAATCAAGTTACTGCCATGGTTTCTGCCACCTTGAAAGCTGGAGGGGCTGATCTGGATAACTTCGTCATCTCAACCTCAACAACACGTCGCAACAGAATGCTGTCCAGGTATAATATCAGCCAGAGTCACATGTCCAAGTTTTGTGAAAACCCCCCACAGTACGCTGCCTTACACTGGGATGGAAAGTTGCTCAAAGATGTCTTGGGCAGTGAACCTGGAAGTACCTCAGAGACTTTAGCTGTGCTAGTGTCTGGTCCACCTTCATACACTGAAGGAAAGTTATTGGGAGTACCTGTCATCGACAATTCTTCTGGCACAGCTCAGGCTGAGGCTTCAATGGATTTACTGGAGACATGGGAACTTACGGATAATGTTACTGCCCTTGTTTTTGACACTACATCCAGTAACAGTGGAGTTCACAGAGGAGCTGCCAAACTGCTAGAGAAAATGCTGAACAAAAAGGTGTTTTATCTGGCCTGTCGACATCATATCCTGGAAATCCTAGTAGGAGCAGTTTGGGAGAAGCTGTTTGGGAAGGTGAAGGGGCCAGATAATCCCTGGTTTGAGCATCTGAAGGATGTTTGGACGGACTTGTCCAAGGTAAACCCAAAGATGCTGGCTATCAACAGCAAATGGCTGAAGGAAAAGAAGAAGAACAGTGAAGAAATACTCCAAGACATTCTAACAGCAGAAAGGCTTCCAAGAGCCGACTACAGAGAAATGGCTGAACTGACAGTCATTGTTCTTGGAGGAACGCCTCCTCGAGGTATTCACTGGAGTCGACCAGGCGCCATTCATCAGGCCAGATGGATGGCCAGAAACCTGTACTCCATGAAAATGCTGATGTTTGCAGATCAACTTGAGTACGACGAAGACACTGTATCAAAGCTGGAAAGACTCAACACCTTCCTTGCGCTGTTCTACACTCCTGTATGGATGATGTCAATGTCTGCTGCAGATGCTCCCGTGAATGATCTAAGTCTAATCCAGGACATGTTGAAGTACAAGAAAACTGACCCAGAGCTTGCTGATGCAGTACTTAATAAGATGGAAAACCACAAATGGTACCTGACGCAGGAAGTCGTGCCATTTGCCCTGTTCAGCAGTAGATTGAGTGGCACATTGAAGCACGACATTGCTGCCCAGTTACATGCCACTGAGAAGCCAGACAGCTTCAGAACAGGAAAGCCTCTATTCCAGAGAGTCACAGCTAAGACCACCCTGGTTGATCTCATTGGCCCAGAATCACATTTCCTGCTGGACACACTGAACATTGGATCCGAGTGGCTTCTGGAACCTGTAACGTCTTGGCCACAGAATGAGGACTACAGAAAAGCGTTGGACTATGTTAAGAATCTGAAAGCGGTGAATGACATTGCTGAACGTGGTGTCAAGATGATGAGCGACTTTGCAAATGTCATAACAACAGATGCCAAGCAAAGGGACTATCTCCTTCAAGCTGTGGAGTTCAACAGACGCCGCTTTGACAGCTTCAAGAAACAAACTCTCAACAACTGACTGTGTAAATGTCATTATGAAATTAATCATCATGTAATGCTTTCACTTCTTGATCGATTAGACTTGTGACAAAATGTTAATCTCAAATTTGTGTCATGAATAAGGCGCCTTGTCTGCCTTGAGTGTGAGAAAACGAATTTTGTGATATTTCTGAAAACTTTGTATGTACCAATGTGCCATTTCTTGTTCCAAGACTATCAAAATTGTATAATTTAGAAAGAGGATTAAAAACACTTTAATTTGGTGCCTATTTTGTTGCTCTATCTTGTTTAGATAAAAAGTTATAGTGCAAAACATGATTCAAGGGACCCAGGAACTGGTGCTTTTGGCCGATTTCAAGACAGAAAATTTAAAGCTCCATGCGGCAATGCTTCCCAACAACCTAGATCAAAATGGTTGTGGTTTTCGGCCTTTTCAGGTCAAAAAGTATGGGAAAAAGTACAGAAACCTATGAAAATAAGAAAAAGTTGATTTTTGAACAGGGCTAATGTGACAGGTATAGTACTGAAAGATAAATCTTTTAATACAGCTAAAAGTGAAATCATTGTGACTAAGAGAATAAGATTACCAATAAATTATTCATTGACAATAGATATGTAAATCTACTTTAAATATCCTAACAGATATCAAGTAAGTGATAGAGCAGGAGCGGCTATTGGTTCTGCTACATTGGTGGACTTTGGAGTAATCACCCCAGATAACATACAAAATGTTATTGATAAGTATGTTTTTAATCACTCTAGATATTACATTTCTTAGCTTCTGCTATAAGTTCTAAATCACCAGATTTACTATTATTTTTAATTAGCGTCAAAATTTCTATTTTGTATTTATATTAATTAGTTTCAAACAGGACACTGACATTTTTATTTTGTATATTTGTATAATGCTAATGCAGTAATGCATGGCCAATATTTTTGAAATACTTTTCAGAAACAAGTTGAGAAGGGAGAGAGCTAAATTGAGAGCTGAAAGGAAGAAGGAAGAAGAAGTGATATTTGAAAAAGTGACTGGCATTGGCTTTGACGGTAGAAAGGATGCTACACTTGCTGTTAACAAAGTAAATGAAAAGTATTATACATCCACAATCCTAGAGGAACATTATGTCCTTACTGGAGAGCCAGGTAAATGGAAATGATTGTCATACAGTTATAGGCGTTATGCTGTTATATTATTGTACTATAAAGTAATATTTCAATTACTTAAAAAAATTTCTTTTTAAGTGACAACTGTCCAGTTAACTTTATTCCTTCCTTTTTCATTTTTATTTAATTGTAAAATTAATTACATTTATTTTCAGATGATTTCTACCTAGACCATTTTACCCCGGAGAGTGGCAAAGGCATTGACATTGCTCATGGCATTTATAAGATCATTAAAGGGACAGAACTTGAGGCCAAATTAAATAGTTAAAGCAGATGGGACAAATACTAACACAGGACATATGCATGGGTCAATCAGATATTTGGAAATGTTTTTAGGGCAACCTCTTCAGTGGGATATTTGTCTTCTGCATCTAAATGAATTGCCACTTAGACACATCTTCATAACTTTAGATGGGACAACAAAAAGTCCAGACAAATTTTCTGGCCCTATTGGTTCTCAGCTCAATGGGGATGTGTCAGAATGGAATGTTGTAGACTTCAAATCTATACCTTATCCTGCATTTGTGCTTCTACCAAATGAGGTGGTCAATAATTTATCAACAGACCAATACTATGGATACTACATCTGCTGGGCAATTATTACTGGTGAAGTGGATGAAGACCTTGCACTCTTAGAAGTTGGCCTTCTAAATCACTCTCGATGGCTCACCTTAGCCTGTAGAATTCTTCGCTTTTATGTTTCACAAAAAAGACCCAGTAAGAACCTCAAAATCATAGAAGAATTCATCATCAAAGTATACTTTCACAGTTGGTTCAATATCAAGGCTAATAAGAGGCTAAGTGATGAGTCACGAAACCTATTCAATATGATCCAAAGAGTAAATAAATTCCCCGACAGGAAAATTAGAGAAATTTGTTATGACGTATTAAACAATAACAGCTATTTTGCTCATGGTGAAAATATTTTAGTTGGAATGCTGGCTGATGAAGATGAAGAGGTGAGGAGGTGTGCTGTCAATAAAGTTCTGTGTCTGAGGGGAGTTATAGAGGATTTTGATGATGAATCTGGTAGTAGCAATGATTTTGCAGGTGGAATAATTGAAAGTGATGATGAGAATGAAGAGGATCATGAAGGTGGTACTGATGAATATCCTGCTATAGATGAGAATGTTAGGGTCTTTAGAAAGCCAATCATCAATTTCAAAGCTTCTGCATACCACAAGCTGTCTGCTATGTCCCAATGGGAAACTGTTCCACCTGTATTAAAAGAATTCAGTAATGATGAACTGCGTGATATCATTAATACCGCATTGAAACTGGATCACGAGTGCCACAGTCAGAATGTTGAAAGGCACATCAAGCTTGTCACTGAAGCTTCCTTGGCTGTTGTAGGTCATGAGCGTAGAGATGGTCTTATTAGAAACGAAATTAGATCACGTAAATTAATGAAAGATTTTGTGTCTAAAAAATATTTTAAGTTCTAGATTATTATTTATCATGCTAAAATATGACAAAATGACAATTTGTTAATTGTATAATTTAATGTTTGGCGTTTTGGAATGTTAAAAAGCATTTTCAATGAATTTAAAATGGCTGATTTTGATTGATTTTGATTGCTGATTGAAAACCACTAATACATGTCAATTTGCAGCTTGTGAATGTTTTATTGTGTTGACATTCAGTCGAAAGGGGGTCTATGGGCCCCAAAAATTAGTTTTTCTAAAATAACTCAAAAACTAAAGGTTTTATGAAACAATACTACTCTTAATAATTTGTTCTACATCAAATTCCGCATCTTTCCTTATGCAAACCATCTCTCTAGCATGCTCAGAAGAAGAGATATTGCCATTTTCCTGATTTTGCTAGTGCGGCATTAGATGTTTTTACAAAAACGGGGGTGGCCGGACACACGTTGGTGGCCACCAATTATTTTTTTCAGGAATTTTATTTTTATATCAAAAGCCAACTGTTAGTCACTCTGATAAATTAAAATCAAACAAAAATTATAGTTTCAGCCCGGCCTACTTACTAGCAGGTGGTGTTAAACGTAAAAGGACATCAAAACAGAAGAAGTGTTCTAAGCGATTGAAACCTTTGGCTGATCATTTTTTAACTGATATAAGCTAAAGACATTGCTCTCATGAATCATAGGCTGTTTACTACTTGCTGAAAGAGGTGCCTCTATTTCTGACTCGTCATGGCCCGTTTCATCCATCCGTCTAGTTCACAATGTTGTAAATCGGAGCTGTCCTCTTTGACATGCCTCCAACTCAAGTTTCTATTGAGCACAGTGACTTTATTACAATTAATCCGTTAAACATCATTAGCTCCCCGACTGCCCCTATAGAATTCATGATCCCCAGCTGGGGCCCTCCTTTTGTGATTCAAGCTGTATGCACGTACGCTAAACTACGTATAGCACATTCAGATGGAACGGATTGCGAAGACATATACGTTGAATTTCCAGAAACAAACTTTCTACACTCCATATTCAGTCAGTGCGACGTGTATTTAAACCAGGTCAACATCTCGGCAGGAACGGCTTACTATCACCTACGAGCCTATCTGGAAAATGTCCTCAACTTTTCAAAAGAAGCGAAAGACACCTTTTAAACTGCCGAGGGCTATTATCAAGGTAAAGATGAAAGCAGTATAAAGGACAAATTTAAAAATTCTAAAAAGATATATGAATGCTTCGGACTCCTACATACACGACTTCACATTCCAGGAGAAACTGCTTGTGAATGGGGTCGATATGAAAATAAAGCCGAGTGAAATTAAGCTCTGCTAAACAACTAGAAATTGAAAAAAATTACTACACGCCACAGTAAAATACTCAATTAACAGAGTAAAGATTAAATTATACAAGGTGCCAGCAGGGCTGGCATCGAAGCAGATAGAAAACGTCGTCCTTGGATCTCTACCTAAAAGGTTATTAATTGGAATGCAGGAACAAGTTTCTGTGAATTACAGTCGGCAACGGAAGGAGGTGAGGAGAGACTCGAAAAGGTCAGGGTCGTACTCAAGATTTCGGAGGATTGTTTCGATGTGCTGCTCCATGGCCTGGCGGCAGAATCGTTCAGGATCCATCCTGAAAGACCGAGTGGAATCCCTGATGCTTGCTGAACCACCAGCCACCCGATTCTGCCGCCCGACCATGGAGCAGCACATCGAAACAATCCTCCGAAATCTTGAGTACAACACTGACCTTTTTGAGTTTCTCCTCACCTCCTACCCTTGCCGACTTGAAGCCAAGCAGGAGGCAACACCAACTATTGAATGGTTTGGTTTAGACGTACAATTAAATTGTCTAAAAGATGCAGCAATCAGTATTTTTGTACCTCTATTAGTTTCATCTGTGCATGGGGGGTAATCATTGTTTTCCACCGTGTAGTTGGATAGACCATTCTCTGCGTCCAAAAATGTTGTTTAAAATTTAAAAAATTTAAAATTTTTTTCTAAAAAGGACTAACCTGGATGGTAAAATTTACAAATGGCAAGTGGAGAGGAAGGAAAAAACAACTTAAGTTAGTGCGTTAGTTGCGTTAAAAAGGAGTTGGTTGGTTAGGAAGTACGTAATTTTATCGAGGAAACGCTATCGTTTAGTTCTGGATTTAATTTCTTGATAAAAAGGGATTCTAAAATTTTAAGATCAAGTAAATTAGAAGCAGACGACAAAATCGCAAAGGAGTCCTGGGGGCACGGGTGGTCATGGGTCTCTGAATGATGCCAAATAGCAGAGGATTCATGAGTGGAAAGAGGGCGTGAAGTTCGATAAGAAAAACCCAAATGCTTCGAAATCCTAAGTTTTAACTGTAGGGCAGTCTGCCCCACATAACGACTTTGGCAGGCCGCACATGTATATAAATAAATAACAAAGGATCTCAAAAGGATCTCCTTTGTTATTTATTTATATACATGTGCGACCTGCCAAAGTCGTTATGTGGGGCAGACTGCCCTACAGTTAAAACTTAGGATTTCGAAGCATTTGGGTTTTTCTTATCGAACTTCTCGCCATCTTTCCACTCCTGAATCCTCTGCTATTCGGCATCATTCAGAGACCCATGACCACCCGTGCCCCCAGGACTCCTTTGCGATTTTGTCGTCTGCTTCTAATTCAATTGATCTTAAAATTTTAGAATCCCTTTTTATCAAGAAATTAAATCCAGAACTAAACGATAGCCTTTCCTCGATAAAATTACATACTTCCTAACCAACCAACACCTTTTTAACGCAACTAACGCACTAACTTTAGTTGTTTTTTCCTTTCTCTCCACTTGTCATTTGTAACTTTTACCATCCAGGTTAGTCCTTTTTAGAATTTTTTTTCAAATTTTTTTAAATTTTAAACTTAACATTTTTAAACTTTTTAATTTTTGAAATTTTAGTTTGTTTTATTTTTACTTTTTTGCTTTATAATCCAGATAGTTTTTTTTTTTTTTTTAACAACTTTTTAACTTTTTTTTGTATTAGATTTTATTATTGTACAGTTTGACTTTTGTATTTACTTTAGTTTTATGATTATTTTTTAGATGCTTCTATTTAGTCACTGAAGATGGCCCCTGAGTGGACCGAAACGTTTGGCCAATAAATGTTGAGAGTCGTATCTCTTGTTTTCATATTCCTATTGAGGATAAGGTTCCCGAAGAACACTTCTATCGTATATATATATATATATATATATATATATATATACACACATATATATGTATATATATACATATATATACAAATATATATATATATATATATATATATATATATATATATAAAATATATATATATATATAAATATATATATATATATATAATATATATAAATATATATACATATAAATATAAATATATATATTTAAATAAAAAAATATATATATATATATTTTTATATATATTTATATATATATATACCTATATATATATATATATATATATATATATATATATATGTAAAAATGAACAATGAGTAATCCATATTCATTTTTACATGAGAAACCAAAATCGCCTAAGCGAGTTTTGGATAGAATTTCGATTTGTACTTCTTTATTCATTACTGTATTTCTCTAATTCATCTTTTCTAATAATGACTTATACACTATGACGTCATAAAATAACTTAATTCTCTTTACGTTTCTCATACCTTGTACACTAAATCACGTGCTTAGTATATGGACATCTTCCGTATGCAATGTATGGTAAATTCTTTAAAAATAATGTTGTGGTGTTATGTAGTATAAATATAACTATTATTCGACCATATCCCCCCCCTCATACGTCCATATCTTATCTTGACCATTATCCTATGTCAATTTTATTAAATATTCATTTTGCTCGTGAAACGCAAAACTTTATGCATTCGTTCGAAAACGCCCAAATACATTCTCGTATTATTTTTTATATTTTTATTTTTTATTATATCACCTCCCGCAATGAACTCGAAAATCTTAGGTAAGTGATCGAATTCGCTAATCACAGCAAAATCGAACGCTTCTAAGATAAATATCTCCTCTCGCTCTGATTCAAATTTATAACATATTATAACATAACACTGGTATGCATCAATTTTGCTGTCAAGGGTTTTGTAAGTGATTCTTATAGAGTTTTCCTGCTGATTTCGAATCTGCAATCCGTTTTTCTCAATCAGCTCAGGTTATCCGGCTATGGCCTCATAAGTAAAATAGAATTTTTCGTGATTTTGTCAAAGCGGAATTGGAACAGTAACATCTATCATCACTTGTTTCACTTGTATAATATCTTTTTTTACTTTTCGGGCATATAGATAAAATATTTCATAATGAATAGAGCGTGTAAAAATGATCCCAATAGATTCTGCTACATATGTGGGACGGTTACCATGCCAAATAACCAGTCCCAAATCACTAAATTTGTGAAGAAAATGTATAGAGCATACTTTGGAATTAAGCTAGGGGACCAGGACAAAAATTTCGCCCCTCATATGTGCTGCAAGACGTGCATTGAAAATTTGAGAAGATGGAGCAAAGGCAGAGCGAAATCTTTGCCTTTTGGAATTCCCATGATTTGGAGAGAAGGAAAGGATCACGTGACAGATTGCTATTTCTGCATGACAAACCTCCAAGGTGGGTTTATAAATTTATTTTTCTTAAATATTTTGAAATCCTCGTATGAAACTTGACATAATATTCACTATAATGTAATATTCACCATATATAGCATAATATTCACCATAATGGTAATCATACATTTACATATACATATTGTTATAGAAAATACATTTACACATACATATTGTTATACAAGTTACATTTACATATACAATGATTGTATATTTTCTTTCTTTTTCATTCATATTTTCCCCGAAGGGACAATATGAATGAAAAAGAAAGAAAATATACAGACTCCATCGACCTATTTCATATCTTACAGACCGCAGCCTTCCCTCACGAGCCGCCACTGTCTGAATGCTTCTTCTATTTCATATGCAAGTTTTATATCCATGTTTCTGTGTTTCTATTTTCAGGAGTTAACAAGAAGAATAAACACATTGTTGTATACCCTGACATTCCTTCTGCTATGAGACCTGTACTCCATGGTACTGGAATTCCAATACCCGACCCACCTCAAACCCTGGACTTCGATGATTCTGATGAAGAATCAATGACCAATGCCAATGACCAGTCCCAGTCGTATATACCTCAAAATACCGCTTCAAATGAGCCGAGGCCTCTCAACCAGGCCAAACTTAATGATCTTACCAGGGATTTAGGACTTTCCAAATTAGCTGCCGAGATTCTGGGCTCACGACTTCGAGAGGACAACTTGCTGGCTCCGGGAACAACATTCTCCTGGTATAGGAAACGAGAGGAAGAATTCCGCAAGTTTTTTGCAGTGCACGAAAATACCTCTTCCTTAGTGTACTGCTGCAATGTTGAGGGGCTAATAGAATCCTTGGGCCTGCCATATAACGCATCAGAATGGAGGCTATTTATAGACTCGTCTAAACGAAGTTTGAAAGCAGTACTTCTCAACATTGGGAATAGGGTTGCATCAGTCCATGTAGCACATTCCGTACAACTTACTGAGAGCTACGATAACATGAAAATTTTACTGGATGCTCTCGTATACGACCAACATAACTGGAGGATCTGTGGAGATTTGAAGGTAATACTAATATCATAAGTAAACTATTGCTATTGACTATATTGTTTTTCAAAAGGTTATTTGAGAACGTATAAGAACACTTAACTTCCCCACAGAAGTGATACAGTCCAATGCATAGATTTTTTTATCTGATAGAACAAATTCTCTAAATTCTTTAAATATTTTCATTTTTTTTCAGATTGTGGCATTTGTATTGGGAATGGAAGGGGGATACACGAAATACCCATGTTTCCTCTTCAAATGGGATAGCCGAGCGGATGAGAAGCACTATGCACAGCGTGAATGGGCATCCAGAGAGAATTTTGAACCTGGGTCGCATAATGTCGTTTTAGTGCCCCTTGTACCACCAACAAAAATTTTGCTCCCACCACTTCATATTAAGCTGGGCTTGATGAAAAATTTCATCAAATCAATGAAAAAGGAGGGTTCAGCATTCCGATATCTCGAGAGTAAATTTCCTCATATATCTGATGCTAAACTAAATGCTGGGGTTTTTGATGGTCCTCAAATTCGAACTTTGATCAAGGATACACAGTTCGAAAACGCAATGACTCCAACTGAGAAGAATGCCTGGCAGGCATTCAAATCAGTTGTCACTGATTTTCTTGGCAAGCGTAGAAGTCCAGAATACGAGTCCGTTTTCGAAAACTTGATGGAAGCTTTCAAAGCTCATGGGTCGCGCATGTCCATAAAAATGCACTTTTTGTGGTCCCACTTGGACTATTTTCCTGAAAATTGCGGGGATTATAGTGAGGAACAGGGTGAACGATTTCACCAAGATATCAAAATAATGGAAGAGAGGTACCAGTGAAACTGGGATATCAATATGCTGGCGGACTATTGCTGGTGTTTGAAGCGAGACGTGCCCGAAGAAAAACACAGACGGAAAGCCAAAAAAACTTCATTCCTTCCTCAATAAACTTTTTTCCATATTCATTGTATGAATAAAAGTATTTATTCACACAATGTTTTCATTTTTCACGAGTGTTCTTATAATATTACTCGTATCTACAGTGTTTAAGCTAAAAAAATCAATAAATTTGGGTATAAAATTGGACTTATAATGAATGGCCAATAGAGAAAAAACCTGATCTGATTGAGGAAAACCAATGTCATTTTCGAATTCAGCATGGTCGAATTATATAATATGAGTTGAAAAAACCCTCACAGCAGAAAAAAAAATTTCATATGCATACCAGTGTAATATAACATATTATGTTGTATATAAATCCATACCGTATGTGCCCATGTACTTTGTATTATATTTCTAACATCTTAATTGTCTATTAATATGAAACACTGTAAAAACAAAACAAAGTTACAGTAACTGTTTAATTGTAATTAACTGTAATACTTTAATTTAATATAACGTAATGTACTTTAATGAAACTGTAATTAATAATAACTTGTAATGTACTTCAATGAAACTGTAATTGAATGTAATGACTTAATATATAATGTAAGAATGTACTTTAATAGAACTGTAATGGACAATCATAAGCGAATGTGAAGTAATCCATAATCGCAATCATAATTGTAATAAACCAAAACGAAAATGTGCTCAGTGGTGTACTTAAATTGTACTTATGTACTACTCCGAAATGATATCGCCTTCAGAAATGAAGACTCTGCAAAAAAAAATACGATTATTTTTTTTTATTTTTTTAAATTTTTATTTGGAATTTTTCAAACATCTGATCATGTGTTTAAAAGGGGGGAACTTAACCTTCAACTGCCTTCCCCCAACATTTAGGCTTATATTATACATGTATTTATAAAATGAACTTCGCTTCTTTACGGGACTCTTCTTTGGTCACTGCTACGAGACTCCCTTGTTAGCAGCCTCGCTGCGAGGAGGGGGCAGAGGCCCCTTGCCTCCTTAATTTTTTTAGATTCCGGCCTCAGCCATGGTCGAAAGAGGTCGAACCTCTACCCTTGTAAATTCAGAGCACTACCTGTACATTTTTAGAAGTAAACTACAGTAAAAGAAGTTTTTTTATCTTTTCCTTCGAGCCTTGTTCTCTTCAGGAACTTAGTCAGTAAAGTCGATAAGTTATAAAAGAAAAGTCGATAATTTTAGTACCAAGAGAAAGTATCAGAGTATTATAGAAAGAGAAGAAGTAACAACTGTCGACCCTATAGCGAGAGAAAAGAATTAGAATGTTATGGAAGAAATATCCGTTACTGCCTCCTAACTAGAACCCCCGTCGACTCCGAACCACCCCAGGGCCATAGACGGAGGGGTTAACATTTGGCGACCCTGCCAGGATCTTATAACAACTGGCGACCCTGCATCAGGATAAAAATCAAGACGACCCAAGCACATAGAAGATATTGGCATTACAGTCTGGCGAGTCTGTAGCCAAGAGTTTAACAAGTGGCGACCCACCATTTGACCGGCGTGTCACGACTTCTTGTTCGTAACATCCACCATTGAACCGGTGTGTCACGACTCCAAGTTCGCCACGCCTAGTTTTCATCCAAGAAGAAGTAGCCAGCAAGACACGTCTTCAGGACACGTCTCTAAGGATTTCGCCGTAGAAATTTTGTTACGTACAGAGTTCGTTTTTCTAAGTAATTTATAAACACTTGAAAAGTCAGTATTATTAACAGTTATTAATGAGTATCAAGCCAGAATTTACAAGAAACACAGTGAACATTTCAGACACCAGTGATACATTTTTTTAGTGAAACTAATTGTCACAGAAGTTAATTGTCACAGAAGTTAATTGTCACAGAGTTAATTGTCACAGAATTAATGTCACAGAATTATTTTCACTATTATAGTTAGTATAGAATAATTTTATTTTATGTACCAAACATAATAGTATCGTACCTTCGCGTACATTCGAGTGAAATGTTGTTCACATTTTTTATTTTTGTTTACAATTTTTTTCAAATTATTGAATTGAATTGAATTGCAAATTAAGAGAGAGAGAGTTATATACTTGATAGCATTTCAAGTAAGTCGGTTGCACCAAGAGGGACAACCAAACCCCAGAGATTAATAGTCTCCACTTGATAGAGATCAAGTGCAGTCATTTTCCGTTTTCAGTTAATTTCAGTTAATTGGTTGCATTCAAGAGGGACAACCAAACCCCAGAGTTTAATAGTCTTCACTTGATAGCAGTTCAAGTGCAAGTCAGTTTCATTTTCAGTAGACTCCACTTGATAGAGTTCAATGCAGTCAATTTTAGTCAGTTCAGTTTCAAGATACTTGATAGAGTTCAAGTTAGACAGTTTCAGTTTCAAGATACTTGATAGAGTTCAAGTCAGACAGTTTCAAGTTTCAAGTCTCAGTCAGTTTTCAAGTCTCAGTCAGTTTTCAAGTCTCAGTCAGTTTTCAAGTCTCAGTCAATTTCAAGTCTCAGTCAATTTCAAGTCTCAGTCAGTTTTCAAGTTTCAAGTCTCAGTCAGTTTTCAAGTTTCAAGTCTCAGTCAGTTTTCAAGTTTCAAGTCTCAGTCAGTTTTCAAGTTTCAAGTCTCAGTCAGTTTTCAAGTTTCAAGTCTCAGTCAGTTTTCAAGTTTCAAGTCTCAGTCAGTTTTCAAGTTTCAAATCCCAAGTCAGTTTTCAAGTTTCAAATCCCTAGTCAGTTTTCAAGTTTCAAATAACAAGTCAGTTTTCAAGTTTCAAGTCCCAAGTCAGTTTTCAAGTTTCAAGTCCCAAGTCAGTTTTCAAGTCCCAAGTCAGTTTTCAAGTCCCAAATCATTTCAATGCAGTCAATTGAATTCAACTTTTTCTTTGTAGTTTAAGAGAATTTAATTTAAGAAAATGTAATTTAAGAATTTAATTCAACCTTTTTTTTTTGTTGTAAAAGAGAATTAAATTCAACCTGAATTGACCGATTTGTCTTTTCTTTTCATGTCATTATTGCGTATATAAATATATAGTTATGTATTTTATTATTTGTAACCAAAACCGTTTTTACAAAGGTTGTAACGATTTGGATAATTATTGTAATGTATAGGAGGAACATGCCGTCCCCCCGTTTTGTTTGAACTCTTTTAATTTTTGTTCTAAGTAGTGTGACAAGCAATCTCTTTTCTTTAAAAAAAAAAAAAAGACGTAATTGTCAATTTCAGACTTATACCCCCCGCTTAGTCACTCAATTTTTATTGTAACACCCCAACCCCGGTTGAACCGTGTCAACCAGAGGAATGGTTCAACCATACTTAATTCCTCTTTGATACTATGGAACATAACCTAAATTGAGGTTTTTTTTTTTAATTTTTAAGAATATTACAGTATATGTTTAGTTCATTATAGTTTATAATTGATTTTTATTTTCAATTTTTATTTTATTTTTTTAAATTCGATTAATACTGAGTAATTATCGTAGTCGAATTTAATTAATTGTGTGTCAAAATTCAATTTTAAAACCGTGAGATTTACTTTCATTACTTGTAAGGTCCTCTAAGTGCGTTTTGTTTATTACCTTAATTCGTGTAACTGATTTAATTAAATACTTAAATACTACCTTGAACTTAAAGGATTTTATAATAATAATAATAATAATAACCCTTACACACACCCACATACACACACGTATGCACACTATATATACTATATATACACAAACCTTATGCTAAAATCATTGGATATCACAAACTATTTCATTGCGTGTAAGTGCTAACTATGCTATTTAATCTTAATCATTTTTGCTTTCTAATATATCTTGCTCATGCATTTATTCAGTTAATTTAACAATCCTTTCAGCTAATCTGTCCCTCAAAATTATAAGATACACACTTTGTATCTAATACACACAAATACACACTAGGCCACAGGTCTATACATCATCCATTACGTAATTCGATTTTTTACCTACAATAGTCAATAAAATTAGTTATAGCCTGTACGATCAGGGTAGCTTTGGAAAATAATTTATATTTTCCCTTTTATCTACTATTCATTATGTATGTAATTTTCCCCACAGAAAAATAAAATTTTGTTAAAAATTTAACAATATCATTCTTTGTCTAACTAAATTGTTTGTCTAAATTAACGTATTAATCCTTTTATTCTGTTTGCATAAAATTAAAGTTTTAATCTTTGAATTTTTATACTTCATAAAACTCTCTAAGCAAGTGTCATATTAAAAATTTGATTACTCTGCATTGTATCCAACCACCCGAACTCGTTCTGTATATAATTTGTATTGTAAAAAAAAAAGAATTCGTCATCTAATTTGAATTCGTTCGATGTTATTTTCTCAATTGTATTGTATTAATTGTATTATATTATTGTATTAATTAATACCATCTTAGAGGGGGGAACACTGTAAAAATGAACAATGAATAATCCATATTCATTTTTACATGAGAAACCAAAATCGCCTATGCGAGTTTTAGATAGAATTTCGGTTTGTACTTCTTTATTCATTACTGTATTTCTCTGATTCATCTTTTCTAATAATGACTTATACACTATGACGTCATAAAATAACTTAATTCTCTTTACGTTTCCCATACCTTGTACACTAAATCACGTGCTTAGTATATGGACATCTTCTGTATGCAATGTATGGTAAATTCTTTAATAATAATGTTGTGGTGTTATGTAGTATAAATATAACTATTATTCGACCATATCCCCCCCCCTCATACGTCCATATCTCATCTTGACCATTATCCTATGTCAATTTTATTAAATATTCATTTTGCTCGTGAAACGCAAAACATTATGCATTCGTTCGAAAACGCGCAAATACGTTCTCGTATTATTTTTTTTATTTTTATTTTTTATTATATCACCTCCCGCAATGAACTCGAAAATGCTTAGGTAAGTGATCAAATTCGTTAATCACAGCAAAATCGAACGCTTCTAAGATAAATATCTCCTCTCGCTCTGATTCAAATTTATAACATATTATAACATAATATAACATATTATGTTGTATATAAATCCATACCGTATGTGCCCATGTACTTTGTATTACATTTCTAACATCTTAATTGTCTATTAATATGAAACACTGTAAAAACAAAACAAAGTTATAGTAACTGTTTAATTGTAATTAACTGTAATACTTTAATTTAATATAACGTAATGTACTTTAATGAAACTGTAATTAATAATAACTTGTAATGTACTTCAATGAAACTGTAATTGAATGTAATGACTTAATATGTAATGTAAGAATGTACTTTAATAGGACTGTAATGGACAATCATAAGCGAATGTGAAGTAATCCATAATCGCAATCATAATTGTAATAGACCAAAACGAAAATGTGCTCAGTGGTGTACTTAAATTGTACTTATGTACTACTACGAAATGATATCGCCTTCAGAAATGAAGACTCGGCAAAAAAAATACGATTAATTTTTTTATTTTTTTAAATTTTTATTTGGAATTTTTCAAACATCTGATCATGTGTTTAAAAGGGGGGAACTTAACCTTCAACTGCCTTCCCCCAACATTTAGGCTTATATTATACATGTATTTGTAACATGAACTTCGCTTCATTACGGGACTCTTCTTTGGTCACTGCTACAAGTGCCCCTTGTTAGCAGCCTCGCTGCGAGGAGGGGGCAGAGGCCCCTTGCCTCCTTAATTTTTTTAGATTCCGGCCTGAGCCATGGTCGAAAGAGGTCGAACCTCTACCCCTGTAAATTCAGAGCACTACCTGTACATTTTTAGAAGTAAACTACAGTAAAAGAAGTTTTTTATCTTTTCCTTCGAGCCTTGTTCTCTTCAGGAACTTAGTCAGTAAAGTCGATAAGTTATAAAAGAAAAGTCGATAATTTTAGTACCAAGAGAAAGTATCAGAGTACTATAGAAAGAGAAGAATTAACAACTGTCGACCCTATAGCGAGAGAAAAGAATTAGAATGTTATAGAAGAAATATCCGTTGTTGCCTCCTAACCAGAACCCCCGTCGACTCCGAACCACCCCAGGGCCATAGACGGAGGGGTTAACATATATATATATATATATATATATATATATATATATATATATATATATATATAATATAAATATAGAAGCCTCAGAAAAAGAGTTACCCACGGCAGAAGAGGGAGATACGAAATACACGCCGAAGAAAACAACCCCACTGAGTAGGGAAGAAGTGGTGGTGAAGCAGCAGAAGGAAATCGAATCACATAAGACTCAGAGGGAATTTAAACGACGAGCCATATGCAAATATTATAAAATAGGTGCGTGCAAATATGGCTCAAACTGTATGTACATTGACCCTACAAAATGCTTCTATATGATGAGGAAAGGGAAGTGCAAGTACGGACCAAACTGCAACTTTTTTCACCCTCGTATATGCAGACAGTCAATTACTGAGAAAAAATGCCTGAACATAGAGTGCCCGCATTTTCACATAAAGGGTCTGCAAAGAAGAGAACGGGAAAGAACAGATCATATTCGACATAGAAGAAATAGCAAGAGTAATGAAACATATTTTTTAGAAGAAATGAGAATAATAAAAGCTCAGCTCGCCCTTCTAACAAGGAGAGACAGAACGCCGCAAACATATGCACCACAACATTACGCACATCACCTCCCTATTCAACACCACCCACCAATAATACAACAACAACAGTGGTATCACGGGCCACAACCCCAATACTCCCAAATGCAGCGGCCCAACCAATAACACCAAACAGGAACCGACATCGACCAGGAAACGACCATCATTTAGGAGAATCGAACACGAAAATGAGAAACCCGGTAACTGTATTATACACAAATATACAAGGCCTCTATACGGACCATGCAGACTGCAAATTACAATACTTGCAAAATTTAGCTACGGAAACCAGCATAGATATCATATGCCTAACGGAAACACACTTACATAAGTGCGAAAAAGGCTGTGAAAACTGCATCGAGAATACTGAAATAGCATTGCTGGACTACAACATATACAGAGCAGATAGAGTGGCTAGACGAGGAGGAGGGTGTTGTATCTACGTGAAAAACACTTACACATGTGAAGTGAGGGTAAAGAAATCAAACGGCACATTGAAGTTATTATATTAGAAGTAAAAGAAATGAACCTAATCATTATGAACATATACAGACCACCAAACACCACAAAAAGTGAATTCCAATTTGCTACAAATGAAATAGAAAACATATTAAAATTAGTTGAAACTCCAGCAACAAATATTCTAATTTTCGGAGATTTTAATTTCCCATTCATATCATGGAAGAAAAATGACGAAGTTATATATGTTGAGAAGTTTCATGGCAACATTACAAAAGATGACAGAACCCAAGCAACAGTGCTATTAGATATTATGGAACATTACGCCCTTACCCAGGAAATCTGTGAAGCCACGAGAAAGGAGAACGTTTTGGATTTAATGTGGACAAATAACAACGAGATAATAATAAATAAAAAAGTAACGCACACAAAGTTCTCCGACCATAACCTCATCGATATACATTTGAAGTTAGCACCCAGACGTCCGAAAACGCATCCTAGAGAGGCAGATGGAATATTTGAAGGCTTAAACATAAATTTAAAGAAAGTAAATTGGGAAAATGTAAATAAAGATTTAAAGGAGGTAAATTGGGAATTGCTACTACATGAGAAGACTCCACAAGAAATACTATGTATAATAGAGACGGGAACCAAACCTATAATACTGAAACATATCCCAGAGAGACAGGAAAGAAAACGTAGCAAGCTCGAGAGGAAAATTAGGACTCTATTCAGGCAACGAAGTCAAACCGTAAAACATCTCCACAGATGCAGAACTGATGCAAAGAGACTAAAACTAGAGAGGAAACTTGGCGAAATAGAAATGGACCTAAAACAAACATTCATACATAAGACAAACGAGGAGGAAAACAAGGTAGCAGAAAAAAAATAACCCAAAATACTTCTACACTTTTGCGAAAAGGAAAATGCAGTGTAAGGAGAATATTGGACCGTTGATAGACGGGGAGACCGAATACACAAATGACCTGAAAGAAATAAGTGAACTGCTTAGGGAACAATTTAAATCTGTGTTTAGCACTCCTAAGTCCGAGATGGAAGTGAAAAACCCAGACGAGTTTTTCGACATTGACACAGATCAACCAAGAACAAATCCTGGCACAAACCTATTAATGGACTTCGAGTTCACGGAAGGAGATGTAATTACGGCCTTATCACAGATGCGAGACAATTCAGCGACAGGGCCAGACACATGGAGTGTCACATTTCTGAAGAAATGCAAAGAAAGTATCGCAAAACCGCTATACTTACTATGGAGGAAATCACTCGACACAGGAAAAATTCCACTCCTTAAAGAACGCGAACATTGCCCCGCTATTTAAAGGTGGTAACAGAGCAATGCCCAAAAATTATCGGCCAGTGGCTCTCACCTCACACCTTATAAAGTGTTTTGAACGCATAATTAGAGGCAAAACTACCTACAACCTACAAGAAAAAGATTTATACAACCCAAATCAACATTGCTTCAGGACGGGTAGATCATGCTTGTCACAGCTACTAGACCACCTGGAGAAAGTATTAGGAACATTGTGTCGGGGACAAAACATTGATATAATACTCTATATACTGACTTTGCTAAAGCCTTCGATAAATGTGACCAAAGAGCTACAGAAAAAAGGGTACAAAACTCCGCAAGCCAAACAGATAACACCAAATCCACAAGTCAGGGATCTTGGAATAATAATGTCGTCGGATGCAGAATTCAGAGAGCACTATAAAATTAAAATCACAACGGCTAGAAAAATAATGGGAATCATCTAGAGGAGCTTCCGCAGCAGAAAAGTAAACATCATGCTCAAATTATGGAAGAGTCTAGTCCTACCAATAATTGTGTATTGTTCAGTACTCACAAGCCCACACAGAAAAAGAGACATTGCGAGCATTGAAGCTATACAAAGGACTTTTACGTCTAAGATAGAGGAAACGGAAGGTGAAGACTACTGGTCTCGACTACAACAATCCCTGGAACTCTACTCTCTGAAAGAAGGCGCGAGCGGTACACAATTCAGTAATATACATATGGAAAATACTTGAGGGCTCTGTCCCTAACCTCAGAAATGAAATAGAAACAAACTGGAATGAGAGAAGAGGCAGATTTTGTACGGTCCCAGCTGCGGTGGGACAAGGAGCCATGAAAACGAGGATGGAAAATACCCTCAGAATAAGGGTCCCAAAGCTTTTCAATGTCCTTCCAAAAGAAGTGAGGAATCTCCAGCACACCGAACTGAATAACTTCAAGAACCAGCTGGACAGATTCTTCTGCAGAGTCCCTGACCAGCCATTCGTGGCTGGCTACGAGGGCAGGAGGAGATCACAGAGCAATTCCTCCTTCACCAAGTCCCGCAAATGAGGCGGAATGCTGCAGAGTGGTCGACTGCAGGTCGATCCTGAACCGTCGTTCAAACTCAACAAAAGTAACAACAAAAGTAACAAAAAGTAATATATATAAATATATATAAATATAAATATAAATATATATAAATATATCTAAATATAAAAATATATATAAATATATATATATATATATATAAATATAAATATATATAAATATAAATATAAATATATAAAAATAAATAAAAATAAAAATAAAAATAAATAAAGAATTTGTGTGGGTATTTCTTCTTACGCTAATTAAGGAATATCATGGATATGGGTCCAAATTCTCACTTAATCTGTAATTTGTGCAATTTAGTAACAACGGAAAGCCTAGCGGTTAGATGTGATTTCTGCCAACGATTAAACGACTTTAACTGCATGAATTGGAATGATCGGGAAATAACTCTTGTCTCGAACGCGAAACACGTCGTGGGGATCAAATTTCTATGTGGCGCATGTACACTAGGGCGGATCGAAAATGAGGTTTTTAAACTTCTTTTCGAAATTCAAATATGGCTAGTGCGGAAAATATGTGGGTGCTATAGATAATGACTGTGCATAAATAGTCCTGCGAAATTATATCTTCAGGTGCCACAAAGCCGTCGAAAAAAGTGAAATATAATGATTTTCTTATATTCTGCATTAGTACAATAACTGAAACTTACTTGTTATTATTATATATTAAGTGTTCCAATTACCAAAATAGTTACTGAATTACGCAGCTCTTAGTTTATTTAGATCAATGTTCTTTTGATTAATGATCTAAATAATCCAGAACTCACCACGAGGAGGTGGCTGCGTGTCGAGCTCCACCCATGCCCTCCCAACCACCCATCCTTGCGCATGTTTTTTTCTATTAACGTTTTATTTAAACTATATTCAGCTTTACTTTCGAATGATGGCATTTTTTTACGTGATTGAAGTGTTGATCTTATGAAGCCATCTCGCGCGTTCAATCCAAATACTTTTGATGATGCTTCAGTCACTAATTTTACCATTCTTTCTACTACTTGTGTATGACAAGGGAATTTCTCGAATGGAGGGGTACTCTTGTTTTCTATGAATTCTTCAATCTCATTTTCTGTCAGGTGTCTTGTCACAGGTGGTTCAGTGACAATGCATTTTTGCCAATTAATTAAATCAGTATAATCAGTAGCTTCAAATTGAATAACAGGTACTGTGAAACGCCTCACAACTTTTTCCTTGTTTTTTTGCCTTGCTTTCTTTATTCGCCTCCACGCTAATTCTCTTATGGCGCTGCGGTCATCATGAATCATTGATGCTAGAATATTTTCTGGATTTGCAAAAAATGTATTTCTTTGTATGACAGGGTTTACAATATCCTTTACTTCGTCATTCAGTGTTCTTGTTAGTTCAATAGTTTTGAAAACATGTTTTGAGCCATTGACAAAAGACGTACTTTGCTTAATAGAAAACCACATTGGGATGTAGACCTTCATTATAAAAGAAGCAATGTTCATGAGGTTCTCAGATGGACTTACAGTTGAAACGTATAGACGAAGCAAACGATTTGCTGTAGTCAGCCATCGTGAATGTGCCATTTTGTATGGACTACGATGAGCAAGATCTGTGATGAGTGAGCCTTTGTTATGGCCTGATGAATATCAATTAGATATTTTTGGTCGGTGCTAAGATCTTCACAGTCTACAGTTGGTTCCTCAGCATCAATCCTTTCAAACTCGACAATAGGAAGACTCTCACAGTTCTCTAATTCCCTGCCAATAGGACCGGTGAATCCGCGGGGGCCAGATGTTTTTCCATCCAGCTTTGCAACTAAATGGCGTAATGGCAATTCATTGGCATGGAGCTGGCACACTAAATGTTGAACTGGCTTCTTCAGCTTCAATTCTATAAGCCTTATAACGCCTCCCTTTTCTCCAGTGTTGACTGCTGCACCATCGCATCCAATGGCAACAAGGTTTTCCAGGTTCATGTCATTATTTCCAATATACTCAAACATTCCTTTACATATTTCTTCAGCTGATCCAGAATTCACAGAATAATGGCCCAAATAATCTGAACCAGGTTCTCTCACTAAAGTGATATGTTCTTCTGTTACCTTCTTCTGATATACTTTGGACTCTTTTTTTTCTTGGAAGAGTGTAGAATCTTTTCGACCATCAAAATAGATTCCTCTGATTGGGACCTGATTTTGATCTTTCATAATTTCTGATCTCTTCTTTTGTCTTTCTCTTCTGATTTTACTCCTATCCACTACTTCAGATGTATTGTCAATAGAAACTTCTCCAATATCTTGCAATACTGCACGAACAATGAATGCTGCAGCTCGATCTGAAACTGCAGTCCCGTCACAAGCAGTAGCCACTGAAGGTAGATTTGTAGTTTTCCTTTTCTTGAATAATTGTTCTTCAGGTTGTTCGAGCTTTCTCTTCGAGCTAACTGGCTCTGGAAATGTATCGTCTGATATTTCGCCAGATTCACTTTCACTATTTGATGTCGATGATGATAATTCAACATTTGTATCCTGCAATTTCTCCTGTGAAGATTCTTTGGTGAGCCTCACAGCTTCTTTTTGCTTTCTTAGCAACGTAGATGCTTTTTTCTTTGAGAGTGTAATATCTACTCTATCAATAAACAGTTTTCTTTCACTCCTTTGATCTAAGAGGAACGTCACTTCTTCCTTTGGAACCGTTTTTTCTTTGGGACAAGAACATTGTGTTAGTACTTTGCACTTGTACGCTGCAATGTCAAAAAGTTTCGTGTGTGCTTCTTTTTTTAACATATCAATCTTTGCTTTGTAAGCTTCAGAATTTTTTCTGCTTTGGTATGGCTTCATAATGACACGATACTTTTCGTGGTAGCTTCTGAACATTGTTTCAATTCGCCTGTCTGACAGAATTGAGACGGAAGCACTTTCCCAAATTGTTTTCAATTTATCAACAACTTGTTCTAATATTTGAGATATTGAAGGATCTTTATTAGTATTCTGTTTCAAATCGTTTCTTACAAACAAGTAATATTTAAAAACTCCTTCGTATGTAGGAAGATTCCTGTGCCACAAATCTTCCCCCATACCAAATATGGGGCACTCAGTTGAGGCCCTGGTTGATTTTGCACAAACTCGAGACATTTTGAAAGTATACAAATCTGAAAAAGAAAGAGCTAATATCAATTATACGTTAATTTCAGTTAATAGTACATGGCAAACTTAGGGCAACACAATACAGAAATGCAAAATATATAAGAAATATAGTTTAGACTATCTGAGTAACGCCAACAACAGAACACCCACCTGCTACGAGAGCGACAGCTACACTGAACCGAGGTACTCACGTGACAGCTGAGTGAGCTGACTATAGAAAACTATTTTTAGAGAATAGAAACTTTTTTTAAAGGTTGACTGAGCTATTTTTATACAAGTGTGAATAAATTCTTGTCTATTGTGCATCGTGGACTCTTCTGTAATTATTGGTTAAAATCTGCTTTTTTAAATTTTTTTCAATATTGAAGGTCATTGTGGCACCTGAAGATATTAATGTTATGATTTTAAATTTATACCAGCTTATTTCCTCACTACTCCACACATTTTCCACACTAGCCAATTTGAAAATTCGAAAAATGAGCTTTTCACTCCGCCCTAATGTACACAGACCGTAAATTCTTTCGCGGTCTTTAAAGAAATGGAGATAACAGACTCGGAAGTTTCAAAAAAGAATAAAATAATGGGGACGTATGGGTCCAGAATGGTCCCAACGAAAAACAGAGTGGATGAGAGAGAAGACGAAATAACGAATAACAGCATAATAACGAACGACAATTTAATAACAACTAACGATATAAACAATATAATACGGAAGGAAGACATAGATGAAAGGAAAGAAATAAGTAAAAGTGGCGAAGTAGACAAACGGTCCAACGAGCGAAATGATAAAAAGATAATAACTAAAAACGTAGAAAATAAACAGCCAAAGAAAAATAATGATAATGCCAAAACTAAGAACTTGGTAAATAATAAGAAAGAAAGCAGAAGCGTAGAAAATATCGTATGGAAATACTACGCGAAAGGAAACTGCAGATATCGGGATGGGCAATGCATATATGCACATCCCACTTTATGCAAAATGCATTACACAAGTGGATACTGCAAGTTTGATAAGAAATGCATGTTCCACCATCTTATGGTCTGCAACACTTATGAAAGATATGGGAGTTACAAATAAGAAAAAAAATGCCGATACCACCACCCTCAAAGGAACGCAACGAGGGAACAGAAAAACGAACATCAAAGAAGAGTGGCAATTTTTTAGACGCAGCCAACACATTTCAGCTGCTAAATACTCTCCAGCAATTACAAAACCAGCTGACAAATATAAATATAGAAATCCGAGAGCCGGACAGAAGGTACGAACAAAGACACTTCATGCGTTATCGGGACAACAGGTACCGACAAAGATAAAAAGAGGTAAATTCTCGGAGGACCACAAGGCAACGAAACCGGCACCCCATTGGAAAACAAAGCGGAACCACCTGTATGCGAAAAAGAAAGAGAAAAAATAAAAATAATCCTAGCCAACATACAGGGCCTTAAATCAAACCAGTCCACGAACAAAGTTGCATACCTGAAAGGACTCATGCAAGAAGCCGGAGCAGACTTTGCATGCCTCACGGAAACTCATCTAAAGGACTGCCAGGCGAACTGTGAAAATTGCGAGTCCTGTATTGACAAAAAAGAAATACAAATTGACAACTATAACATCGAGCCGACAGAACAGTGAGACGTAAAGGAGGATGTGCTATTTACACACGCGAAAGGCACATAGCAGAAATGGCTATAAGTACCTCAAACAACTACGTAGAATGTGTAGCAGCAAAAATTGAAAAATTAAATATGGTACTAATTGTAATGTACAGACCCCCAAACACACCAACCTCAAAATTTTCAGATTCCATTACAGAGGGAAGAAACTTAGTAAAAGATCTACACTCTCCAACCCCAAATATTTTTCTCTGTGGTGATTTTAATTTCCCATTCATGAAATATAAAAGGATAGGAAAAAATATATGTATACACCAGGACAAGGGGGGCACACGAGAAGACCAGGAGCAGGTAAAAATGCTACTAGCTTTAGCTGATGAATTTATGTTAACGCAAGAAATAACAGAAAACACAAGAAAAAACAACTGCCTAGATTTGGTGTTCACAAACAACAGTAATCTAATTGATAATGTAGAAATATCCCCAACTATGATATCAGACCACAACATCATTGAAATAACAACTAATATAAAGGCAACAGGAAAGTAAAGAACACGCACAACAGAAAGAAGCAAATTCGAAATTTTTTATTTTCACTCCAAAGCTATAAACTGGGAAGATGTGACAGCCAGCATGGAAGTAATAGATTGGAAAACCATTTTCGAGGCCAAGACAACGGAAGAGATGCTAATGACGTTAGAGGAGAAGACGTTAGAAATTGTGGAAAAACATGTCCCAAAGATACAACAAAGAGGAAAGAGAAGCAGGTTCGAAAGACAAAAGAGGGCATTGTTCCGAAAGAGATAAAGAGTGACTGCAAAATTAAGTAATTGTAAAGATAACAACATCAGAAAAATATTAAATGATAAACTACAAAGTATCGATGTCGTCATACAGGAACAAATCGAGAAGCATACAGAAAAAGAAGATGACGCTACAGAAGCGATAAAGGCTAACTCAAAGTACTTCTATAATTTCGCAAAAAGAAAGTCGAAAAACCAAGCGACTATCGGACCTTTAAAAATGAGAACAGTGATTTATCTGATGATCTGACAGAAGTATCTGAAATATTGAAAGCTCAGTATGAATCATCTTTCAGTATCCCAAAAACTGACAAATTGATATGCGATAGAAACGCGTTCTTTGAAGAAGAACCACAAGGGGAAAGTATAACGGATATCGACTTTACGACGGATGATATTACACAAGCCATAGGGAAACTAAAAAAACACTCAGCGGCAGGACCGGATAAATGGAATGCCACACTGATCAAAAACTGCAAGAATGCAATCGCTGAACCCCTATACTGGATATGGAGACGATCATTAGACACGGGAGAAATACCGGGCATCCTGAGGAGCGCGAACATAGTCCCAATATATAAAGGAGGAGATCGATCCGAGGCCAAAAACTATAGGCCAGTGTCGCTTACATCTCATCTCACTAAAATATTTGAAAGAATAGTTAGACAGAAAATCTATGACTTTTTGGAAACTCAGAAAAAATTCAGTGATAACCAACACGGGTTTCGGTCAGGCAGATCATGCCTATCACAACTAATCGAACACTACAACGACATTATTGATTCACTTGAAAGTAATGAAAACTATGATGTACTATACACAAACTTTGCTAAAGCGTTCGACAAGTGTGACCACGGAATCATAATACATAAACAGAAATATATGGGAATAACAGGAAAAGTAGGGAAATGGATATATAATTTCCTTAGTGAGCGGAGGTAAGTCGTTACAGTACAAGGAGTATCTTCATCAGAATCAGAGGTCCTCAGCTCGGTACCACAAGGAACAGTATTAGCTCCACTACTCTTCATAATCATGCTAACTGATATAGATCAGGACGTTACCAGAGACAGCACAGTAACATCCTTTGCGGATGACACAAAGATCAGTAGAAAAATAAGAAACCCAGAAGACATAGGATCTCTACAAACCGACATAAACAAAATCTACACGTGGACTGAAGACAACAATATGAAGTTTAACACCGAGAAATTTCAGTTATTACGGTGCGGTAAAAGAGAAGACCTAAAGTCCATGGAATATTATACCCCAAATGGTCAGGAAATTCAGAGAAATTCCAGAGCAAAAGATTTAGGGGCTGTAATGACAGATGATGCGAAATTTGAAACACAAAATAAGATAGCAGTAAACAGAGCAAAGAGAATAATGGGTCAGATATTGAGAACCTTTAAACGAAGGGATAGGAATGTAATGATTCCTCTACTGAAAACCCTGATAATACCCAAATTGGAATACTGCTCGGTCCTAACATCCCCATATAAAAAAGAAGACATTAGACAGCTGGAGGGGATCCAAAGAAGCTTCACAGCCAAGATCAATGGGTGCAAAGAACTAAATTACTGGGAAAGGTTACGAGAACTAGACCTATATTCACTGGAAAGGAGAAGAGAGAGATACACCATCATTTACACTTGGAAAATAATGGAGAAACTAGTTCCTAATCTTACTCTGAATTCCATAACTCCCTAAACAACGGTGGAAAGTAGAAGCGGTAGACTGCGTCGTATTCCCAAATTGAAGGCGAGACAGGGAACATCCTTAACCCTGAAAGAAAATAGTTTTGAAGTGAGAGGACCAAAACTGTTTAATAAGTTGCCCAAAGACCTAAGAAACACGAAGGGAGTTGCAGTGGAAATCTTCAAAAGAAGACTAGACGCCTGGCTCAGAACAATCCCCGATGAGCCGGGCGTACCTGGCTATGCGAGGTGGAGAGCTTGACTTTCGCGAAATGAGAAATCATCGCACGGAACATTTGTAAGGTTGTAAGGTAAGGTATATAAATAAATATATAAATGTAAATATATATAAAATATATATATATATAAATATAAATATATATATATATATATATAATATATATATATATATATATATATATATATATATATATAAATATATAAATATATATATGTAAATATATAAATGTAAATATATATATAAATATATATATATATATATATATATATATATATATATATATATATATATATATATATATATATATATATACACATAAACAGGAATACATATATATATATATATATATATATATATATATATATATATATATATATATATGTGTATATATGTATATATATATATATATATATATACACACACAAACTCAGAATGGTCCCCTGAGAAACTTATATGTTAAACACAGACCGTGCATGGAACAAGGAACTCTTCTGGGAAAATTAAATCCACTATAGTCCGAATAAGTAATGGTAAATGACAAATACCATAGTTTTTCTTTTTCATGGTGCTAGCCCGACGTGGGCAAAGGGGCTCTCGCAAAGAGGTCCCATAAATATAGCTTCCCTCACCAGCTATCTGCAAAGCAGACAGGATCCAGCTTTGGGACATGGATCTAGGGAAAGCAAGCTTGCTTTCCCTAGATCTGATAGATTTGAAAAACAAACACGGGAAAATGAACCAACAAGGCAAGCCACGTGCACTAGCCTTGGATTAATCAAATAATATAGTACTGAATAAAGTCAAAAAATGAAATATATTCGTTAATGAATGATTAGTAACACGAAGGAATTTAGTAAAGAATGCACCAAACACGATTTTTTTTTTAAAGACACCTCAACGAAAACTACTTATTCAAATGATAACACTGGACATTCGATAAAATACGTCTGTTCACAAGGAGACTGATTACATATATATATATATATATATATATATATATATATATATATATATATATGTGTGTGTGTGTGTGTGTGTGTGTATGTAAAAATGAACCATGAATAATTCCTATATTCCTATACTATCTTATTTTTTCATGAAATTCTTATATTCATTTATAGAGTTCTTGTATCCGTTTTTAAAATTCATGTGTTTATATGGTTCATGTATTTATATAATCCTATATATTCGTATATACAAGGTGTCCCATAAGTCCGGCATTATAGGAGATATTCATATTTTTCTATTTCTACAAACCATAATTCATATTTTTCTCTTTCTACAGGCCATAATGTCTATGAGCAAGGAAGAACGAATCCAGATAATTCTACTCATATGAAATCGGAATTTAAGAGACTGCATCTAGACCGTGAGCCAATAACACAGAGTTGCGTTAGCAGACTTTTTGCAAAGTTTAAGGAAACAGGATCCATAGAAGATGAACCACAGAGTGGACCTTCAAGGAGGTCCACTGACGATGATACAGCGACTGCTATCCTGGCTCATTTTAACAGAAGTCCCAATAAGTCTCTTCGGCGATTGTCCGCCGAGACAGGAGTGTCGAAAAGTAGCATCCATCGCATTCTTTAGGCTCACAAATGGCATCCATATAAACTTCAGATCCTACAGAAATTAAGCGAAGATGATCCCGACCGGCGGATGGAATTTTGTGAATGGGCTACGGAACAATATGCTCGGGATGCCAATTTCCCGTCCACCATTCTGTTCAGTGACAAGGCTGATTTTTATGGAAATGGTGAGATAAATCGACAGAACACACACTACTGGTCTCAAAACAACCCTCACTGGTATACCTCTTCAAAGGAACAAGGTGCATCTCGGGTGATGGTATGGTGTGGCATTTGGAAGGATCGCATCATAGGCCCCTTTTTTTCGATGAACATGTCACTGGAGGCACCGTTCATCATCACATTCTTGGGAAGGATGTACAGACCCCCATTTCTCTTCTCACCAGAAAAACACCCCCACACAATCACTGACTCAGTCGGTACCGTGTAGGCCGGGTGGTACCGACTAGCAGATGACGGGCGTCGCACCTTGGCAGATCGAATCTGGAACACCTGGAACATGCTTTCATCTGAAACCATCACCTTTCTCCACTGTGCCGATGTCCAATGAACGTATTTCTTTGCAAAGGCAACACGCTGCTTCTTCATGCGGTCGGTGATAAGTGGCTTCTTGGCGGCGGTACGGCATGGTAACCCCAAGTCCTTCTGCAGCCGGTGCTGGATCGTTCGAACAGACATGGCTTCCAGCAGCTTGGGATGGTTCTTTTTCAATTGAGACGCTGTAAGTCGAGGGTTCTTCAACACTTCTCTCTTTATGAGGTTATCCGTGGCCTTAGACGTCTTCCTTCGCCTTCCACCACCGAAATTGTGCTTCGGTACGACGTTGGGTGGTAGGCCTCTAGCCGCCGCCACCAGCTTCATGATGGTCGACTTCGCCCGACCAGTACGCTCGCATATCGTCTTTATCGGGACGTTTTCTTGCCTCCACGCAATACTTCCCAGGCATGTCCACTGCACTTTAAGAAAAATAAAGAACACAAACGACTGCACACAAAAATCCAAGAATTCTGGACGCGGTACGGCAGAAACACAACACCCCCACGTCACCTCTATCTAAACACTGACGAGTTTTGCCTCTGCGGTAGCATAAAGGGATCGACTAGCAACATGCCAGATACTTCCAGACAAAGTACCTAAGCATTTAATTGTAAATCTTAAACCTTTAATTTTTACTCATATGCTTATTTTAGTGTAAAGATGCATAGTTCAATTTCTACTTTTAGTTAACTTGGCAGATCATGACTGCATCAGATCTGAAAATATGCGGCTTGAGATAAAAATATGGCTTCATCTTCAAATATCTTGTTTATTCGTTCAAACAGTACCACAGCTAAAAAAATTACTTTATTTTCAAATATTGTGCAAAAATAATGCAGCCTTTTCAACATTTAATAATAATGATGTTAGTAGTTTTGGGTTATATAAACCCACGAAAAATCTTCCATGTTCATTGAGAAATAGCTTCAAAGGCTGAGCACTGCCTGTACATTTTAGCATTAAAATACAGTAAGAAATAGTCTTTATCTTCTCCTTCGAGACTTGCTCTCTTCAGAGAACTTAGTCATTAAAATTTCCTGATACGTTATAAGAAGAATCCGGGAATCTTCAGAGAATTTAGTAAGCCTCCTAGAATCCTCCGAGCCACTATAGAAGAACTCGGAGAATAATATAGAAGGAACTACTGCAAGTAACACATCCGTTGTTGGCACCTAACTAGAACCCCCGTCGAATTCGAACCAACCCAGGCCATAGACGGAGGGGTTAACAACTGGCGACCTCTGCATCCAGGATTCTTCCAGTCTTCCAGACCCTGGAACTAGAACTAACATCCAGTTGACGTGCGTGTCACGACTTCCAGTTCGTCTCATCCACCCTTGAACCGGTGTGTCACGACTCTAAGTTCTCCACGCCTAGTTTTCATCCAAGAACAAGTGGCCAGCAAGACACGTCTTCAGGACACGTCTCCAAGGATTCCGCCGCAGGAATCTTGTTAAGTAAAAAACTCTTTTTAAAAAAACTAATAATCTCTAAACATTAAAAGTCAGTATTATTAACAGTTAATTAATAATTAGTATCGAGCCAGAATTAACAAAAAAAAACAGTGAACATTCTATACACCAGTGATACATTTCTTTTTAGTGAAACCGAGTTATTTCCACTATTATGGTTAGTATAGTATAATTTTATTTAATGTACCAATCATAATATTACCGTACCTTCACTTATATTCGAGTGAAATCTTGTTTACATTTTTTTAATATTTTGTTTACAATCTTTTCAAATTTCCCCCTAGTCAGGCAAATTGTTATGCATTTATTTAATGTGTATTTCTTAGATAGAGTAGTTAGGAAAACCACTCAAGTGATCATTCCATAGATTAAGATCGGTCAAGCAGACCAAATTAGAACTTATTAGTACCTTCACAAATGAGCGATTCAGACGGTGCGCTTTCTGACATCGAAAATTTCCCTACACCCATTCTTCCACCTACCCTGCGCCCTTCAAACATATTCCCAAACACACAAACTTCAGATCAAGTACACGCCAATATGTCTCAAACCTCCGCCCCAGCATACATTAACTTAGGTAGACTAGTAAACCTTCCCCATACTCTCTTAATTTTTAAGAGGACCATAGATAATCACTTTGTTGAAACACGCGTAAGACCTTGGATTGAGTCTTTAGAACAACATTTCTTACGCGAAAACATCACCGATGATGATATAAAAATCAGGGAAGCAAAAAGGTTTATCGACCTTAAAGAAGGGAATGCTCATGATGCAGTCACCTACGTCCCATCCATTAGCGAAGCTACAACATGGGACAATTTTAAACAAAACTTATTAGAATTTTTTAAAGAAATAACACTTGCACAATAGGGTGGAGCGAAAAATACTTTTTTTCTAGTATGAAGTTCTAATGATGATTAAAAGTTGCATTTAGTGGACAATATATACCTGCCAAAATATGAGTTCATTTGTTTAATATTTTCAGCTGCCACCAGGGGGCTAAAGTTAACACAATTTTGGGTAAAAAGGAAAAAAAATGCTTCTATTTTAGGTTTATCAAACTATTATAAAATTTTATCTTAGAATTATCTAATAGTTTGATTAAGATTCTTAAATGATAAGAATTCGTTTTCTAAAAATGCCTTTTCATATGCTTAATATCTTCAGCTGCCACAAGAGGGCTGAATTTAACTTAAAAATGACAATTAAGTATGATTCTGTATTTACTTGAAAAAGGGAACAGTAATAAATTAGGATGTCTCTCCTCCTTTATACTGGCTTGAGACAGTTAAGAAACGTTATTTCGTGCCTTAGCGGAGTTACCACCCTTTCCCCAACCAACCTCCCTCTAGAAAGGGTTCTTGCTGAAGACTATTTAGTGATTTGCTTTTGTGTCAAATTTTGGCTGTTTTTTCCTTGATTCTAATGTAGCACGAATCCAACCGTCTCTGTTTGTAGGTCCGCAGACTGATCCAGCAGCGTCTGTAACGAGCTTGACGCATCTCTCTACGGCTTGTGTATGAAATGGAAACTGAAATAATTCTGAATGAAGAGTAGTACCATGTTTGATGCATGATTCAATATCATCAAGAGAAACTCCTTTGGTTATCGGTGGTTCTGCTATCTGAAAATCTTGCCACATAATGAGATCTGTATAGTCTTTGGCATAAAAATTTATTTCTGGCACCTTAAAATACCTGATAACATCTGTTTCTTGAATGCATGCCCTTGCTTTTATGATACGCCTAAATCCCAACAGACGCACATGCTCCCTTTCATCAGCTATCATTGCAATGAGAATGTTTTCTTGATTTGCGTAATATGCATTTCGCTGAATGACTGAGTCATGTACTCTCCTAAGCTCTTCACGGAGATACCGGCTTCTTGCAATCATATGCCACATATGTTTAGCACCATATTGGCATAATGGTTTACGCTTTATCTGAAACCACATTGGTGCGAATACCCTAACAATGAAAGTAGCTAATTCTTGTAAATTACCTGAAGGATTCTCTGTGCTTGCATATAACCGCAGAGTCCTGTTTGCTGTGGTGAGCCACCTTGAATGTGATATATTGCCTGGACTCTTATGACTAAGACTCTTTGAGAATGTTCCACTTGATATAGCCTTGTGAATTTCAATAAGGTATTTCTGGTCAGTACTTATGTCATCTACATCAACTTCACACATGTCCTCTTGAATTTCAATGGGTTTGAAGTTAACTATGGGAAGCTTTTCACAGTCTGAAAGTGCTCGGCCAATTTCTCCTGAAAATGCTCTGGTCCAGTAGTGGTACCATCCAAGTGATGAAACAGATGGCGCAATGGAAGTTCATTAAGGTGTAAAAGGCATATCAGCCACTGCAATGGCTTATTAAAGGCTTCTTCCAGTAATCTTATTGTGCCTCCAATACTACCAGTGTTAACCACTGTCGAATCACAGCCAACTGCAACGATGTTCCCTATATCAACATTCCTTTCTTTCAAGCAATTCACTAGCGCTGTGCAAATGTATTTAGCTTTGCCACTGGAAGGTGTCACATGTGCAAAGTACAGAGAGTGTGGTTCAGATATTATGCTGATATGCTCTTCGCGTTTGGTTCTTTGGTGGTTAGAGCCATCACTCTCCTGGACTTGAATCATTGTTTTATCCTTTCTGCCATCAAAGTATAATCCCCGCATGGTTTTTGGCTCTCCTATCTGTTGTAGTTCCTTTCTCTGTTTTGTCTTTCACGTCTTAGCTTACTTCTGTCTATAATATTCCCTTTGTCTTCGGGAGTAACAATTTTAAGATCTGCCAATACTGCAGAAGCAATAGCAGCCCCAGCTCTGTCCGTCATTTTAAATCTATCACAAGTAATTGCTAATGAAGGCAGTGGCTCACGCATCTGTTGTTCTGATATTACATATTGAGTCGAGGTTGTATCTTCCTCATTATCTTCAGATATCTCTTCTAGTTGTTGAAGTTCACTTGTCTCTGTCTCGATTTGTAAGTTGGACGTATTGGTTATAGCAGCACTAGTTGTTTGTGAGGATTCCAGACGTGCTTTTTCCATTTCCTTTCGATGTTCTCTTGCTTGTAATCGTCTTGTGTGTGCTATGTCAATGCTTCCTATCACCATTATTCTGCGTGTTCGTTGGTCATTTAAAACCCTTAGCCACGTTAGAAGCAGTCTTCCAAGCTAAATGTAAGAAAGAGGAGCATGAAGATTTAAATAATTTTATTACACCAACAAATAAAATCGTATGAGAAGCCCTCCGAGCCGCAGAAAATGCGTGTGGCATTACTTTCACTTCAAAACAAAGAAATCTAATAGTAGCAACGACCATTTACCAAAACCTACCCGGAGCACCTAAAAAAACGTTTCAAGAGTTTGTAAATGTTGACAAACCAGTAAGTGTAGCCATAAATAAAATACGGGAACATTACCCAGATTTAGCAAACCAGAACTACCGAAAGGGTAGAGAAACTCCCATACATTACATTCAGCAGCCGGAACTACAACACCAACAGCAACAACAACAACCCTATAAATCGAGGCCGATGCAGGGAGCACCACCCCAGAAACAAGCCCCCCAAACCCAGAATACACGCCCTCCTCTACAGTGTTTTAACTGCGATAGCTTTGGGCACATGATAAGTCCGTGCAATTATCCTCCTTATTGCTCCCATTGTCACGAACATGGTCATCGCCGTGGCGATCGCCAAAAATGTGCCGATAAAGCCCCTGCAGGATATAGGCCCAACTTCTAGAAATCGAACCACCAACGTTCTCAAAAGTCCTCCAGTCCCCAGAAACCAGTCCATTCCCAGCCTCAATCGAATTACGACCACAGGGTCAATCACCCTATTACCCCATGTACAAACCCCAGTAAAATCAGCAAGATCAGAGAGTTCGGTACGTAGAAGTACCCGCGGAGGGATCATTTTCCCCAGAATACAGTTTTCAAGAACACCCTCCAGCGTATGATGATCCCGTAGAATATGAGCCAGGTCCTCCCATAGAAGACAATTCGAGCCCTTTTTTAGACCCTACTAAATTACAGTAATGAACCCAGATACACACACAAACTCCCCATCAGGATAATAAGTGCGGACCTCCTAGATTTAATAATAAATTGTAGCACTGATAACCAAGATTTAACTGCTCTCCTAGATACAGGAGCACACGCGAGGTTAATTAAGAAACAATATGTAAATGAATTACTAGAGAGTACAGATTACAAATATGAAATTAAGGCACCCTCCTGTTAACTCAGAGGAGTTACGGGCACACCCGTACCTACATACGGAGAAATTGAATTATATTTAGAAGTTGGAAACGCGGTATACCCCGCGAAATGTTGTATAGTGGACACAGTCGCCACCTTTCAGACAGATATCCTACCAAGTATGGATTTTTTCAACCGGAATCAATGGGAGATTTATCCAGCCGGAAAGCTGTTAGAGTGTCGAAATAGGACACACCATCTCCATGAGAATAACAGACAGCTTAATGCTAATAGAATTAGTTCAGTTCAGATTTCCGAAGGAAATAGGAAACCCCCTCCACTTGATAGCAGTTCAAGACAGTCGGTTGCATCCAGAGGGACAATCGCTCCAGAAATCAGCCCCAAGAGTAATCAGTTCCAGTTGTTGAATCCAGTTGGATCAACACAGTCAGTTTCCAGTCAGTCAGTTTCCAGTCAGTCAGTTTCCAGTCACTCAGTTTCCAGTCACTCAGTTTCAGTTCAGCCCATAAGGCAAATTTTAGTCACCGAACCAGAGTCAGATTCTCAATTTTTCATATGCCCGACCGAGCATATAACAGTAGCACCTTATGAAAAGATCTGTTTCCTAGCAAATGTAGTCGACAGTCAAGGAAAATTATTAGAGTCAGAGCGTACTCTGCTTACAGAGAAAAGTAATTTCAAAAGAGATGTTCTTATTGCCCAAGTCCTTAGTCAGAGTCAGAATTCAGCTATCCCTGTTGTTTGTTTAAACAAAGGAAAAAGCCCTATCGAATTAACTACAAATCAGAAAATAGGAACTGTTTCCACACTAGAAATAGATTCAGATTTCCCCACCTGTACGATAAATCGTGCTTCCAGTTCCTTAGAGTTAAACCCTTTGGTATTGAAAGAAGAATATAAGAAATGTCTGGAGCACTCCCTTCAGGAATCACCAGCCTTACAGGATCCCAAACTAATGGAATCACTTCTCGATTTCTTAATAAGAAATAGAGATGTGATTGCCCTAAAAGGGGCCGAACTAATTTGGTCCCTTTTGAAATCAAGCTGGAGCCCAATTCCAAACCCATTTTCATTTCTCCCTATCGGGTTCCACATTCCCAATTAGTCACTATTGAGGAACACATCACGGACATGTTGGAGCAGGATGTCGTTCAGCCTTCAGCTAGTCCCTAGTCCGCTCCTATGATTCTTGTCTCCAAAAAGGACGGAACATCTAGCCCTTGTATAGATTTTAGACGCCTGAACCACATTACTATCCCACACCGTTTCCCTATTCCAAACATGCAAGAAACAATTCTGAACATTCTGCTCAATAGCAGCTGTGATTCTTGCTTTTAAATCATCAATGTCTGTCACCCGCGTACATTTCTAAAAAACTTGTCAAAACGTGGTATCAGAAAAAATTTAATGAGATTCTCTGTAAAATGGACATCACTGGAATTTCTACACTTCATGGTTGACTTTTAATAACAGCCAAAAATTATACAGATAATTCTCCGACACCCGGTATTTATATATATATATATATATATATATATATAATATATATATATATATATATATATATAATATATATATATATAATATATATATATGTATATATATATATATATATAAATATATATATGTATATATATATATATATATAAAATAAATAAATATATATATATATATATATATATATATATATATACGTATATATATATATATATATATATGACGAATAAAACCACGAAGGAAAAGAAACACAGAGTGGTGCTCAAGCGCTTTCGTCTAATGACATCCTCAGGAACACTCAGTAAATATATATATATATATATATATATATATATATATATATATATACATATACAGGGTGTCCCATAAGTCCGGCATCATAGGAGAAATTCATATTTTTCTATTTCTACAAACCATAATTCATATTTTTCTTATGCTCGGGATGCCAATTTCTCGTCCACCCTTCTGTTCAGTGACGAGGCTGTTTTTTATGGAAATGGTGAGGTAAATCGACAGAACACCCGCTACTGGTCTCAAAACAACCCTCACTGGTATACCTCTTCAAAGGAACAAGGTGCATCTCGGGTAATGGTATGGTGTGGCATTTGGAAGGATCGCATCATAGGCCCCCTCTTTTTCAATGAACATGTCACTGGAGGCACCTACCTACGTATGCTCAAGGAAGAAGCATTTCCCAGAGTCTTGAACGAAGAAGGAAATTTCCCAACGTGGTTCTAGCAAGACGGCGCTCCTGCACATTACAGCACCCAAGTAAGGGAATACCTGTACCAACAATTCTCTGGTCATTGGATAAGACGTCGAGGGCCTGTGGAATGGCCAGCGAGAAGCCCGGATCTCACGCCACTAGATTTTTATCTCTGGGGCCACTTGAAAGCGCTGGTATACGCAGAGAAAATTAGGAGTCTTGAACATTTGCGGCAGCGCATTATTGGGGCATGTAACACCATTACTCCTGACATCATTCACCGTGTGCTTGCTGACTGGGTATCACGTCTGAATTTGTGTATTGAAAACAATGGTGGACATATTGAGCACGTTCTGTAAATAAAAGCTTTTGTTTTGCCTTTTTTTATTATTTTTCCTATGACGCCGGACTTATGGGACATCCTGTATATCGAATATGTATATACATTAGGCGCAAAACAATTGGATTTTTTTAAAACATTGTTAACACGAACAGTAGAGAAGAATTGCATTAAACGCAAAAATAGGCATAATTATTTAACACACACACACACACACACACACACACACACATATATATATATATATATATATATATATATATATATCAACGTAAAGAACGACGCTTTGTATAGGAGAATTATCCGCGGAAGATGAGAGCGAAAGAACGAAACAAATGAAAAAATGAGGTACCCACCCGGGAATCGAACCCGGGATCTTCCGATTGCCGGTCAGATATGATAACCACTACACCACAGGCCTCACCGAAACAAATGCCGTAATTCCTCTACATACGCGCAGAAACCAATGCCCCAAAGGGGCACCTCCCGCATGCCGTAACATTAAATACATTATAACTGCAAACACGCAGTATAATTAACGTAAAGAACGACGCTTTGTATAGGAGAATTATCCGCGCAAGATGAGAGCGAAAGAACGAAACAAATGTTACGGCATGTTACGGCATGCGGGAGGTGCTCCTTTGGGGCATTGGTTTCTGCGCGTATGTAGAGGAATTACGGCATTTGTTTGGGTGAGGCCTGTTGTGTAGTGGTTATCATATCTGACCGGCAATCGGAAGATCCCGGGTTCGATTCCCGGGTGGGTACCTCATTTTTTCATTTGTTTCGTTCTTTCGCTCTCATCTTGCGCGGATAATTCTCCTATACAAAGCGTCGTTCTTTACGTTAATTATACTGCGTGTTTGCAGTTATAATGTATTTAATGTTACGGCATGCGGGAGGTGCCCCTTTGGGGCATTGGTTTCTGCGCGTATGTAGAGGAATTACGGCATTTGTTTCGGTGAGGCCTGTGGTGTAGTGGTTATCATATCTGACCGGCAATCGGAAGATCCCGGGTTCGATTCCCGGGTGGGTACCTCATTTTTTCATTTGTTTCGTTCTTTCGCTCTCATCTTGCACGGATAATTATCCTATACAAAGCGTCGTTCTTTATGTTAATTATACTGCGTGTTTGCAGTTATAATGTGTATATATATATATATATATATATATATACAGGGTGGGCGGAAAGTAGCTCCCTAATTTAAATTACATATAAATTATGTATAAATTGTGATTGTATTGTTATATTGTTATGGTGTGTTCTCTAAAGTGGTACAATTGTAACGGTAATCTTTTTTTCTCTAAAGTGTTCTCTTTGTGTTCTCTAAAGTGGTACAATTGTAACGTTCATTTTTTTTTTCATTTCAGATTGAAGGGTAACATGGCTGAGCGTTTAACACTGCAGGAGCGTGCCCAGTTGGCGGCACGGTACGAAGTTTGGCAATCTGTCGTTCGAGTTCAAAGATGGTGGCGGGCCATTCACGGACCACGTGCCCAAGTGGACCCGAAAACAATCAAGAACTGCCACTCGAAGCTCATGACCACGGGGTCTGTGGCAGATGTTCGAAGATGTGGTCGCCCTTCGACATCCAGGGCCCAGGAGACGGTGCAGGCAGTTCAGGAAATGTTCGCACGGAGTCCACGAAAGTCAACTCGCCAGGCAGCTCGGGAAAGTGGACTCTCCCGCTACTCAGTGCGAACTGTGCTGAAGAAGGAGCTGAACTGGCGTGCGTGGAAGCCGCATTACTGCCAATCTCTCTCGGACGAGGACTGCGACATTCGCATGGAGTTCGGGGAAATCATGCTGGCTTGGCATGAAGACTGGCCCCATCTCTTCCGCAACATTCTCTGGAGCGACGAGGCGGTGTTCCACGTCGGAGGCTTTGTCAACCGCCACAATTGCCACTACTGGGCAGGAGAGGATCCCATGGTTACCGCTGAAAAACGGCAGAATCGGTTCAGTGTAACGGTGTGGTGTGGTATGACCTCAGATCAGGTTGTGGGCCCGTTCCTTCTGCGCAACACCATGAATGCTGAGCGGTACCTTGCTATGTTGCGAAACGAGGTCTGGCCGGTTGTCAGCACATGGGAGAACATCGACGATCTGATATTTATGCAAGATGGCGCCCCTCCGCACTTCGCTCTTGTTGTCCGTGAGTGGCTGGATGCCCACTTCCCTGGGCGTTGGATGGGTCGTCGTGGTCCACATCAATGGCCAGCCAGGAGCCCCGACTTGACACCGTGCGACTTCTTTCTTTGGGGGTGGGTAAAGGAAGAAGTCTACCGCACCAAACCGAGGACATTGGAAGAACTGGAGGACCGAATTCGGGAAGTCATGTCCTCCATCCCGCCGGAGTTCCTGCTAAAGTCAGTGGACGCCATTCCTAGGCGGCTCCAGAAGCTGGTGGAAAGAGTTGGAGCCCACATTGAATTTTAGAGAAACCTACCATGTATGCCTACCTTTTCATATTATTTCTTCTGAATAAATGGATAATATACATATTTTTTTACCAATCCAAAATAGGGAGCTACTTTCGCCCACCCTGTATATATATATATATATATATATATATATATATATATATATATATATATATATATATATTAGGGTGGTCCACAAAATGGAAGTATTTTAAATTCTTCCTCCCAGGGTTTCATTAGGTTCCTTTTCCCAAAAAACCTCTCTGAGCAAAATGTAGGTTCAATCGGTTAATATTTAGAGGTGGCTCAACTACCCCCAGAAGTCCACATTCATGGCTTCTGGGTCCCCCCATATATATGGGTATTATCCGCTTGTTGGCGGGGGTATCATGGCTGACCAGGCCACTCATTGTTGCCCAGCTAAGATTGTGGACTTGTTAGAATCAGGAAACCTCTTTCGGTGCTCATCCACCACACTTAAGAGAAACTGGAGTTGATCTTCTCCTTTCGTCAGAGTTCCGCTGAAGGTCTGAATGAGAGCTACTGCCCTTTCAGCATGATCATTAACTACTTTGATGTTTCCTATGATTCTTTTAGCTTCTTGGAAGTTTTCATTCTCCTCCCAGGTGCTGGGGTCATCATCAAGAAAACTAATATTGATCGGTAGGGCCTTAAGAAGCTTTAATGAGTTCTTTGTGGCAAGAGTTTCTAATTTCAGTGTTGCTTTGCATTCCTTGAGTCTTCTTCTCTTTGAGAAGTCTAATGACCCCTCCTTTTCCCTCATACACTGGACCATGATTCCCTTGGTGTCTGGTGGAACAGTTTGATCGAAGAGAGCAAGGGCCACCAGCTCTTCTGATAAGTAGCATAGGTGGTTTTCAAATTTCTTGAGAGCTGCTTTGGCCACTTTCTGGTCATGATAGTCCTTTAACTTTTGGATAAGATCCAGATCATTCTTCGGAGCTTGTGATGGAATAGGAGCAGTGATCCAGCTTTTTAAGTAGATTAGGACTCCAAAAAGGGTAAGGGTTTTCAGGTCCTTCTTCTCTCGAGGAGTCAGGGTGATTTGATTTCGAAAAAGCCACATTTTGATGGCATAGATAACTTTAGCCATCCACCTTGCATAGTGCGTGCCAGCAGGACGTTTGAATGTGTAACTTTCAATTTTTTCACCAAGAAAGATCAAAGAAAGTTCCAAAAACTCTTTATAGTCATCTCGAAAATTTCCAGTGGCCAGATGTTCTTTGGCAAAGGCAATTATTTCATTTCTGAAAGGATCAACTTGCTCCTTCATCTCATCATCATCCTGTGATGTAGAGAAGGTTTTTACATCAATGTAGTCCCACATAGATTGGAACCTTTTGAACAAAAGTGGCTCAGGGGCAGAAGATGAACCATGGACTGCTTCAAACACTCCTTCATACATGACTTCCATGCAATGATGCCTACAGGCAAAATAGAAGAGTGGTCGACCAAGTTTCTGTTCCAGAAGAACGCATGCTCCCCTGTTTGTTCCTGTATTTGATGCTGTAGTATCTGATAACATTCCGATTATTGACTTATCTATGTTCCATTCGGAAAGAGGATTATACACTGCAGCTGATTGAGCTTCCCCTGTTCCACTTGGTAGTTTGGGAACACCAAGCAGTTTTGAATCACCTGATTCAACTGAAGAGACAAGGACTGGGAGTCTGTCTACCTTTTCATTCTTGGCAAGTAGATTAGGGATCAACTTCCCATCCCAGTGGACAATCGAAATACTTGGACTAAAGCTAGCTTTAATGGCATGGGTTATTTGCCTTCGATGCCTCTCTCGGTGCCTTTTGATTGAAGAACGAGAGATGTTCACCTCTGAAAGATCTTGAACAAGGCTAGATGCAGTTTCAGCTAATACAAAGGTGGCCCTCCTGTCACTGATGCCAGTCCTGTCCAGAGCAGCAGCCAATTCAGGAGATGATGATATCTTTGCTGCCTTTTTCTTTGGTGGAGTTGGTCCGCTGGTAGATGGGGGATTAATAAGGTAATCTTCATCTTCTCTTTCTGACTCACATAAAGACTCAGAAGAAGAACTTCCCTGATCTAGCATAACTTCCTGTGAAGCAGCATATTTTCTTCTTCAGCTTTCCGCTTCCTATTTACCAATTTCATTTGCTTCTCAGCAGCTCTCTTTTCTGCCTTGTCAGTCACCATATCTGCAGAGACCATTGATCCCACTCGTCCCGCTTTCCTTTGTTGGATCAAGAACTGCTGGTCTTCTTCATTTTTGATTAAGGTAAAGGCATCAGCATGGGCGACATCAAATAGGTTCTCCATTTCTTCCTGAAAGGTTTTCTCTTTTTCTAACTGAGAGTTGCTTTTCCTCCCAGCATTCTTCTTAATCGCTTTCCACTCCAAGTGTAGAGCCTGAATTTTGTGAAGAATGTGGTCTTTCTTTGAGTAGGGATTCGGGCTCTCTCCCAGAAGAGACGCAAATAACAGCATTGAGCCACCCCTAAAAGTTGTTCGATTTGCCTTAAATTTTACATGAAATATTTTTTCGCTAAAAGGAACCAGATGATAGCTTGGGAGGAAAGAAAATTGAACTTCGATTTTTTACCCCATTCTGTGGACCACCCTAAATTATATATATATATATTAATTATGGTTGTTTAACCTCCTTCGCAACATCTAAGGTCATATGACGGAGGGGACCTACAGCTTTACGTGGGATCTGAACCACTGGTCGCTACATAATCTGGACGCAGAGGACGGTCTCCCATCCAACTACTACCCAGACCCAATGTCGCTTAACTTCGCTGATCTGCGAGAAGCGGTGTTACGACATCGGCCACTACGTATGTGGCTTGCATTGTTTGTTTTTCAAATCTATCAGAAAACGAGGAGTCGTAAGGTTAATTTTTCCTTCCTTCGAGAGGTCAGGTAGAGTGTGGTCACACACAGTGTGAAAAAAAGGAAAAAAGTCGGGTCGAATCGCGGACAGATAAGTATTATAGATACTCTTCTTTTACAGATCTTTCGTCGGTAGCTTAATTCTATATTCATTTAGTATAAATTTGTGTTACAAGAACCTGTTTCTGCGTTTCAAGAAGGCAGTAGACCTACGTTGTAATTTATTAATTTCCAAACGCTCAGTTTTTTTTTTTTAACTAATTAAAAGCATGGCCCCCGTCAAGTACTTGCAGTCGCTGTGAAGGGGAATTTGCCGTTTACGCGTTTCCAAAGGCTAATAATAATGAACAGTTAGTTTGCAGGTGGTGCTCAAGCATGGAAGTGCTGAGGAATGAGTTCGAACGTGAGAGGGAGGCCAGGGTGAGGCTTGAAGAAAGCGTGATGCTCCGACGGCAAAATTCAAATCCCTTGAGACTCCAATTAAGACCCCTCCTGCCTCAGTTTCTACTAATAATATAAATAGTATTAATAGCCCTCTCTCTTCCCCTAGTTCCCAACCCTTCGTTCGAGTGCGTAATGGAGCCCCATTGATAAAACCTAAGACATGTCTACCAGTAATAACAAACAATAAGTTTTCTGTTTTAGGTTTCGAAGATGCTGATGAACCGGAAATACGACTCATTGGCGATTCCATTGTTCGAGGGCAGCTCAAGGAATTCTGTGGGAGAAACCCTCGTCGTAGGCGCCGTTACTGCTACCCAGGTGCAAGGGTGGAGGATATAACTAATAGTGTTGACCATTTTACAGACGGTAACGCTGAAGACACAACATACGTATGTTATTCATGTCGGTACTAATAACTTTTTTAATTCTAGATCGGAAGAACTGCTGGCTAGGTACAGGGACTTACTAGAGCGATTAAAGGAAAAAACTAATAAGATTGTTTTAACAGGTATACTTCCTCGAATAATCCAACGTAACGATTTCTACAGCAAGGTGACCTATATTAACAATAAACTAAAGTCTCTTTGCCAACAGGAAGGAGTGCATTTTGCGAATTTTTGGAACAGTTTCTATGGCAGGAGGGACTTGTTCCTCGGTGATGGACTTCATCTTAATGACGTTGGAGCTGCGCGTTTAGGAAGACTATTTCATAATACTGTCTCTTCTTTTCAGGCTGCCGTAACTCGAACGGTCCCAACGTAAATTCCACAAATTTTCCCTGCGCTCGCGAAGGTGTCGCAATTACAAACAATTTGAAGGTTCTATCCTTAAATGCTCGTAACCTACGAAATAAAAGAAACGAATTTTTTCTTTAATTGCTTGTAAAGACTATGATATAATTGTGATAAATGAATCGTGGCTTAGCACTGAAACTCGTGACTTTATAGGGGAATATCAAATTAAAGGTTATAGACTTTTTGTTAAAAACAGAATAGGTAGGCGAGGAGGCGGTGTTATGTTGTATATCAAAGATAATATTGCGAATATTATAGAAGTAAAGCACACAATTCCAGAACCGATAGATTCGACTATAGCAGAACTTAAATTGAACGATTTCAAACTTGTTGTTGCGGTTATATATAGGCCCCCTAATCAAACAGCTGATACGGACGAAGCGTTATATCGTGAACTAAAGAGAATAATTGGTAGTGAGCCGGGTTTAGTTATGGGTGACTTTAATTGCGTCAACGAGAATTACGATAAAATGCAGGAAGACGCGGAAGGTGATCGTTTAGTTAATTTTCTCGAGGATAGCTTTCTTATTCGAAAGGTTGGGGAACCTACGAGGTTCGACAGTATTTTAGATTTAGTAATAACTACGGATGATAGGCTCATTACTGATCTTCAAGTAATAGAATCGTTAAGGAATAGCGATCACAATATGGTAGAGTTTGTCCTCTCACTAAGTGACTCGAAACCAGCTAACTCGACTAAAATTCCTAACTTCCAGCAGGCAGACTTTTGTAAATTTCGAAATAAATTGTCACACGTCAATTGGGAAAACGTAATGGGGAACTCCAACGCAAAACTAATCTGGGAATCGTTTCAAACAGTATTTAGGACCATAAATGAGGAATGTGTACCCTACAAAATTAAGCGTGCGAAAGTAAATAACAAGCACTTATGGTTTACTTCTGGAGTAGAAGACATTGTAAAGAGTAGAGATAGGGCTTATAGGCTACATAAGTGGGATAAAGACAATTTGTGGTTACGAAACAACTACATATCTGTAAGGCGTGAAGCGAAAAGTGTAATCAAAAAGTCCAAGCGCGAATTTGAAATCTCCATAGCTCGTGACGGTAAAGTAAACCCCAAGCGATTATTTCAATACGTCAACAATAGAAATCCCGTAAAAAGTGTCTTCGGGCCGTTGAAAAGTGTAAACGGAGATCTAGTTTCTGAAACAAGGAAATGGCTACCTTGCTAAACGAATTTTTTACGTCAGTTTTAACTATAGAAGATGTAACGAATATCCCTACGGTCAAAGACATAATACCTTTGGATAATGTTAATATTTTGGATAATATTGTGGTTAGCGAAGGGGAAGTAATGCGCTATAATCATAAAATGAAAACGCGTAAATCACCGGGGCCGGATCCCATATATCCCATACAACTAAAAGAATTAAAAGATAGCATTGTTGTGCCACTAACAAAGATTTTCAATGCGTCTGTTTCTTTGGGGTGCGTACCAGATAATTTCAAGTTAGCAAACGTAACACCTATCTTTAAGAAAGGCGATAAAGGTGCGTCGGGAAATTATAGGCCAATCAGTTTAACGTCTGTTGTAGGTAAGCTACTGGAATCAATAATTAGGGATCGTATAGTTGAACGCTTAGAATTGCATAACTTAGTTAGAAATACGCAGCACGGTTTTAGGTGAAACAAATCTTGCTTAACTAATCTTTTAGAATTTTTTCAAAGCGTGGTTGATGTTTACGACAGTCATCGGGCGGTTGATGTAGTGTATTTAGATTTTCAAAAAGCGTTTGACATCGTGCCGCACAAAAGACTCATTGATAAAACTAAGGCTCATGGAATCAGGGGTGTAGTAATAAATTGGCTAGCAGAGTGGTTGCGAGGTAGGAAACAGTGCGTGGTCGTTGATGGAGCGGAGTCGTGTTGGGCTAATGTAGCGAGTGGCGTTCCTCAGGGTTCTGTATTGGGCCCCTTGCTTTTTCTTATATATATTAACGATTTAGATGTCGTTCTAGTTAGTACAGTTTCAAAGTTTGCGGATGACACGAAGCTGGGTGGTAGGGCGATTAATGACGAAGATAGAGGTGAAATCCAGGAAGATCTGAATAAAATCGTTGATTGGTCGGTCACATGGCAAATGAGATTTAACGTTGATAAGTGCAAAATTTTGCATATAGGTTCGAGTAAAGGTAATTTTGCGTATAGTATGTCAGGGAAAGATTTAACAAGCGTAGAGTAGGAAAAAGATTTAGGAGTTATAGTCACTGGTGATTTAAAAGTAGCGAAACAAAGTACAGCAGCGGTCAATAAGGCGAACAAAGTGTTAGGTTTTATAGCTCGAAATTTTGAGTACAAATCGCGCGATATTATAGTTCCTCTTTATAAATCATTAGTTAGACCCCATTTGGAGTACGCGGTCCAATTTTGGAATCCGCATGTGCGCAAAGATATAGACAAAATCGAAAGAGTTCAAAGACGAGCAACTAAGATGATTCCGTCGCTTAGGTCAAAGTCGTACGAGGATAGGCTTAAGGAGTTAAAATTGACTACACTCGAGTCTAGGATGCTAAGCGGTGATCTAATCCAGGTTTTCAAAATTATGAATGGGTTCGATAACGTAGATAGAGATAGCTTTTTCGAAATATCTCAATATAATAGGACTAGAAATAACGGGTGTAAGTTGACAAGTAGAAGGTTCGAGACAGCAATTGCCAAAAACTTTTTTACGCATAGAATAGTAAATTGCTGGAATAGTTTGCCGGTAGAAGTAATTAGTAGCACGTCTATAAACATGTTTAAAAATCGATTAGACGCACATGTTTGAAGATTGGGTATAGTTTAAAGTAGTAAAATTAAGGCTTTGTGGTGATAGATCCCACAGCTCAACACAAGTGTTGTGGGATATAGGGAGGAAGCATCTTGGGTTAGGGGATAATCTCTGTCCTTACACACCCTATTTAAAGTGATTCCTCTGCCGAGCGGTGCCCCCCATAGTACTGTGAGGTATTGAGAAACTCATGATCTTCAGTTGCCCCACAAACACCTTTAAATGGGAGACCCAAAATGGGTGCACACACATTTCTACATTACTGTACAGTCTTTACAGCCACACACACTTTTCCTCCTAAGTATATATATTGTAATGTATATGGTTGTAAGTTTTGACTTGGTCCGCAATCGATATGCACCGTGACTTATTTTTGGTTGGCATGGTACTGGTATTGATGGATACCGTAATGAAATTGACTGGGTTCTTTGGATCTGATATATTTGCATGTCGGTTATAAATATATATAGAGTGTAACATATTTGTGGATAGTAGTCTATTATGACTTGATCCTCTGGATCCAGAGATTGTACAGTATCTTTAGTTTTAAATCACTAATTAATTAGTTTTAAATTGATAATTATTTAGTTTTGTAAAAATTGGTCGATGCCAATGTACCGGCAGTTTTTACATAGTGGAGCCACCTCGATGGGCCGAAGTGGCCCCTAGTGTGCCCACTATAGAAATTTCTCATGTTCTTGTGGCTCGGAACTCACGTAAAATTGTAGGTCCTCTCCGCCACCACGGAGGACATTCGCAATACACAATTACGAACGCAATACACAATTTATATATATATTGATATATATATATATATATATATATATAATATATATTATATAATATTGTATTATTTATATTTATTATATATATATTTATATATATATTATATTTTTATTTTTATATGTATATATATATATATATATGTTAACCCCTCCGTCTATGGCCTGGTTTGGTTTGAATTCGACGGGGGTTCTAGTTAGGTGCCAACAACGGATGTGTTACTTGCAGTAGTTTCTTCTATATTATTCTCCGAGTTCTTCTATAGTGGTTCGGAGGATTCTGGGAGGCTTACTAAATTCTCTGAAGATTCCCGGATTCTTCTTATAACATAATGGGAAATTTTAATGACTAAGTTCTCTGAAGAGAGCAAGTCTTGAAGGAGAAGATAAAGACTATTTCTTACTGTATTTTAATGCTAAAATGTACAGGCAGTGCTCAGCCTTTGAGTCTATTTGTCAATGAACATGGAAGATTTTTCGTGGGTTTATATACCCCAAAACTACTAACATCATTATTATTAAATGTTGAAAAGGCTGCATTATTTTTGCACAATATTTGAAAATATAGTAAATTTTTTAGCTGTGGTAATGTTTGAACGAATAAACAAGATATTTGAAGATGAAACTATATTTTTATCTCAAACCGCGTATTTTCAGATCTGATGCTGTCATGATCTGCCAAGTTAACTAAAAGTGGAAACTGAACTATGCATCTTTACACTAAAATATGCATATGAGTAAAAATTAAAGGTTTAAGATTTACAGTTAAATGCTTAGGCAAGACATGACTTCATCTTTTATAACGAAGAGAGAATGTATACAAAATATGAACATTGCAAAACTTAAGCAGGATTCATTATTAAGCGAAATCTAAAAAATATGATTAAGCGATTTTAAAAAGAACAAGTTACCAATTATTTGGCAAAGTAGAAAGCAAATCAAAAATTTTATTCAAACTCGCGTTAGGCGATTTTGGTCCTTATGTAAGAAGGAATACATACACGTACATACATATGAATATAGGTATTATATAAAGTTAAATATATACGAATATATAGGATTATATAAATACATGAACCATATAAACACATGAATTTTAAAAAGTGGATACAAGAACTACATAAATGAATATAAGAATTTCATGAAAAAATAAGATAGTATAGGAATATAGAAATTATTCATAGTTCATTTTTACAGGGCTCTGCCCTCTAGAATGATATTAATACAATAATATAACATCCTAACTAATGCTAACTAGATGATAATTATGGGTTTTATAATACAGATTCATATACACAACATAAGTCGGGTGGTTAAGTCTAGTTCACGTGGTCTGGGTACGCGCTCTTGGTCGTGCATAAATAGTTTCACGTGGTTCGGTGTCTTGTTTTCCTTTGTTCAGAACGATTTTTATCACAAATATACGAGGATAATAGCACATACAATAATGATACTAACGGCAGATGTTGAAAAATTGTTACAGGTTGTAGTATTTGTAAGAGGTTATTTGGTTATCATCTGAAATTTTAAAACGACTCAATTGATCATTCCATTTAGGGGCATGGAGTTCGGGTAGGATGGTTACAGGTTTCATGGAGAGATTTAAGATTTCTACAACGGGTTTAAATTTATTTGCGACGGGAAGGGGTACGAGTCATTAATGGTAACCTTGTAAGGGTTGTATATTTGGAAGGTTTTCGAACGCAAGGAACAGCCAATTGGTAGCCGAATAACCATAGGTATTGTGATGAGGGAATAATTTGACGGGCACTCGAAGGTAGCGGTAGTCCTTTTCGCAAAGAAACCCAGATGTCTGGTCCAATTCGAAGTTGGACGGTTTTAGAGGAATAAATTTGTAAACGAACATACCGGGGCATGACGGTCACGAATTAAGTCGATAAAGCAAGACCTAGTAGTTGGAAGAATGACTGGTTTGAGTGGAGGGCAAACGAGTTGTTTATTTGTTTGCGGGAATCAGCAATGTCGGACGTCACTATCTGACATCATAGAATATGCTGACAGGTCTTTGGTGAGGAAAAGATAAGGTGGTACTGTGGGTAGATACAATCGATAGACATTAGAATTGTTTTGGTAGGGTGTTGGGAAAGGGTGGAATTTATATACGTCATAAGTGAGGACATCGAAAAATGGTACAATTATGAGGTACGTGTTGGGGCGTGGTCCATGTACACTGTACAGTCAAGGTGTATTCTAGAAATTGGGGGTAATTAGTATGTTTGAGTGGGAATATGGGTGATAGTTTTAATTGCGTCTGAGCGGTGTAAATCAAGGACTGAAGTGTATCCCATGGTATTAGTGTGGAAAGAGTGAATTTTCCATGGGCTAGCTGGGTTGCACGCAAAACCTTGGAATGAATCGTAATTATTTGTTGTAAATACTTATCGATTAGGGTTACTTGTAGGTTAATTATTTCTATTAATTCTAGATATCTTTTGTGTTATTTGTATGGAGCTAACATGGATTCAAGGTATGTGAATCTGTCCGAAAGGGCGTGGAGGAAGCGATTGTTTTCGTGTAGTGACCTAATAGTTTGTTCTAACATGTGTCCATTATATTACCGATTTCGCGAGAAGAGATTCAATTTGAGTTCAATTCTTTTAATATCTCGTTCGGTTGCTAATCCGAATAAACACATGAATATTTTTCCTCCTATATCTATCAGTCCCCTTTTATTTTTTTGATTAAATTTTTCCGAGTTTTGAGTTCCAGTTTGTATCCATGGTAAGGCTAATATTTCTGATGGGGCGCGTGCTGTAGTTCGAATATTGTCGAAGGTATTTTCTAATAGAACGCGACTAATCTGATCTGTTCCCTGGACAGAACCCTGAACTTTACTTTCAAACGTTTTTAATTGGGTTCGTATCTGAAGGAGATTGATCTTGATTCTAGCAGGGGGTTGCAAATTGATAAAAAGGTCCGCGTGTGCAAGCTTTTTATAACAACTCCGGTAGAAATTTTAATGCTAGGACTACAAGAGTAAATAATTTGGAAAATTATAAAGGGGACAATTTTATTAATTTCTACGCCTTAGATTATACGGAGCTGGGGGTGGCCGTGGGGATACCTGTGTTTGTGGACGAATGGGTCGGCCTCGTTTTGTTGGCAATGGGGGTCGACCGTTAAGCTCGGATTCTGAGCGGGTTCGTTTCTTATGTGAAGGTTCTAGTTCACGTGGTTGATGCATTTGCGGGCGGTATGTCGGGTCCGTGCGTCGATCATCAATCGGTGAGGGTGGTGACAGAGGAGATGGTGGAGTTCCACTGAGTGATCCTCTCAAAGGGGTTTCTCCAGGGTCTGGGTCCGATGGGACTCTTGGTTCTGGGGCCTCCTCTTGTTCAGAGATTGGCTCGAGTACTGGTGGTATTACGAGGTATCAATCTTCGTCAAGGGTAGTGGTTCCCGCGGTGACCACTTCAGTTTTTTGATCCCTGCTTGATTTGTTAATCCCATGACTTTTCGAAGGATAGGCGGCTCGAACGCATGGCAGCTGTTTTTTGGGAAGGTGTTGTTCGGAGCTATCTTCAAATTGTCAGCGTGAATGATCTTTAGTTTGGAATGATCCCGGAGGTCGAGGATTTCATAACGATTTTTTCCGAGGTTTTTCATAATCCTATATGGGCCATCCCATTTTGGGTATAATTTGCGATGAGCACCTGGCGGTTTCACGCTCTTCAGATAACATCGCATACCGACGATTATAGTCCGTTGACGGGATGACGCCTATGTTGCTCTTGCTCCATCTGTTGGTTTCGTTGGTCTAGGGCATAGCGGATTATGTCAAAAATCTTGAAAGATCGTTCAGCTAGTTGCTGATTTGCTTCTGCCATCTCGGAAGATGTTAGAACTGCCGGGTCGATTTGGTCGGGCAAATCAAAAGGTAGACGCTTGTCGTAGTGATAGGACGAAATGAGGGGTGTCCCCGATGGACACATTATAGCCATTGTTGATGGCTGTTTGTACCATGGGAAGGGAATCATCCCATGTACGGGAGGATGCATCGACAACGTGGCGAAGGGCTTCTAAGATCTTTCGATTGTGCCTTTCCACTAAGCCGTTTGCCTGCGGATGGTATGCCACAATGTGTGTTTTTTAATTTTACACATGTTACAGAGTGACTCGAACAGTTTGGACGTGAAACTAAGGGCGTTTCCGAATTAGGATGTGGAGTAGTATGATTCTGGATGACGCGTTCCACTAGGGCTCTTGCCACAGTTTCAGAGGTCTGGTCTGGAATGGCAGCTAATTCGCTGTAACGCGAGAAGTGGTCCGTAAACACAATGATGTACTGGTTTCCCTTTGATGTTTTGTGGAATGGTCCCAGTATATCCATTCCAGTTCTTTGCCATGGCCTTTGGCATACTGGATATTTATGCATAGGAGCTGTGGTTGGTACGTTGCCTTTGTGTTTTAAACAAGACGGACATTCAGCGATGTATTCATGTACCTTTCTGTTCATTTCTGGAAAATGGTATCGCTCCAAAAGACTCTTGATGGTGCGATCCGGCCCCATGTGGCCATACAAAGGTGAGTCGTGACAAAGTCCAATGGCTATATCAACGAGATCCCTTGGTATTTCCACGAGGTCGTTTACAGCTTCGTTCCTAAAATGTACGAGGCCATTTTTGAGGTTGTACTGTTCTTTTACCTTCGATGGTTCCTTTTGTTCCAGGCGCGCCCGAAGGTTTTGGATGTGTTGGTCCTGTTGTTGGGAATATTGCAGACACTCAGTCGAACAGAGGAAGAATTCCTATTTTATTTACTTGGGCGTCGGGCTTGAGTCTCGACAATCCGTCTGGAATAACTTGAAGTTTTCCCGGTTTGTATACGATTTTTGCCGCAAAGTCCTGAATCAACAGAGCCCATCTACTCAACCATCCTTCAAGTAGCTTGTCCTTGAAGAGATACGTGAGTGGCTTATGGTCAGTTTTGATAGTTACATCGTAGCCATAGACGATATTTCGGAAATTTTTCAAACCCCAATATACCGCTAGGGCCTCTCAGTCCGTAGTGGAATAATTCCGTTGAGGTGCAGAGAGAAGTTGACTGGCATAAGCAATGGGTAATTTCACACCGTCTACGTCCTGTAATAGGACGGCTCCTAGTCCATAGGAGGAAGCATCTGTGGCTATGACAAAAGGTTTTGTGTAATCAGGATATTGGAGAATGGGATGACAGGTTAGTTTACCAATTAAAGTTTCAAAGGCATGTTGGCGATCAGATTCCCAGTTAAATTTAGAATTTTTCTGGAACAAATTAGTAATGGGTTTAGCAATATTTGAAAATTTGGGGATAAAATTCCGATAGAATCCGACAAAACCAATAAATGCGCGAGCGTCGTCGATGGTTTTGGGTACAGGGTACCTTTCCAGTGCTTCGAGTTGGCTGGATCAGGTTTAATTCCTGTGGATGATAGTAGAAATCCTAGGTATACCAGGGACTCTTGTAAAAAGTTGCACTTTGCAAGTTTCAGTTTAAGGTGTGCTTTTCTCAAGCGTTATAGTACATTCTGAAGACGTTGAAAGTGTGTTTTTATGTCCTTACTGTAAACGATAATATCATGAAGATAAACGAGAGCTTCAATACCTAATAGGTCGGAAAGGACTATATTCATCAACCTAGAGAAATTAGCAGGCCCATTTCGGACTCCGAAAGGTAAAACCTGGAATTCGTAATGGCCTCGGTTAGTGGAGAAAACAGTCAATGCCCGAGATTCGGGACTGACCTCCATTTGCCAATAACCAAATGCTAAATCGAGGGATGAAAAGAAGTTAGCTTTCCCTACGTTCAGAATTGTTTCTTGCATGTTTGGAATAGGGAAACGGTGTGGGATAGTAATGTGGTTCAGGCGTCTAAAATCTATACAAGGGCTAGATGTTCCGTCCTTTTTGGAGACAAGAATCATAGGAGCGGACTAGGGACTAGCTGAAGGCTGAATGACATCCTGCTCCAACATGTCCGTGATGTGTTCCTCAATAGTGACTAATTGGGAATGTGGAACCCGATAGGGAGAAATGAAAATGGGTTTGGAATTGGGCTCCAGCTTGATTTCAAAAGGGACCAAATTAGTTCGGCCCCTTTTAGGGCAATCACATCTCTATTTCTTATTAAGAAATCGAGAAGTGATTCCATTAGTTTGGGATCCTGTAAGGCTGGTGACTCCTGAAGGGAGTGCTCCAGACATTTCTTACATTCTTCTTTCAATACTGAAGGGTTTAACTCTAAGGAACTGGAAACACGATTTATCGTACTGGTGGGGAAATCTGAATCTATTTCTAGTGTGGAAACAGTTCCTATTTTCTGATTTGAAGTTAATTCGATAGGGCTTTTTCCTTTGTTTAAACAAACAACAGGGATAGCTGAATTCTGACTCTGACTAAGGACTTGGGCAATAAGAACATCTCTTTTGAAATTACTTTTCTCTGTAAGCAGAGTACGCTCTGACTCTAATAATTTTCCTTGACTGTCGACTACATTTGCTAGGAAACAGATCTTTTCATAAGGTGCTACTGTTATATGCTCGGTCGGGCATATGAAAAATTGAGAATCTGACTCTGGTTCGGTGACTAAAATTTGCCTTATGGGCTGAACTGAAACTGAGTGACTGGAAACTGAGTGACTGGAAACTGAGTGACTGGAAACTGACTGACTGGAAACTGACTGACTGGAAACTGACTGTGTTGATCCAACTGGATTCAACAACTGGAACTGATTACTCTTGGGGCTGATTTCTGGAGCGGTTGTCCCTCTGGATGCAACCGACTGTCTTGAACTGCTATCAAGTGGAGGGGGTTTCCTATTTCCTTCGGAAATCTGAACTGAACTAATTCTATTAGCATTAAGCTGTCTGTTATTCTCATGGAGATGGTGTGTCCTATTTCGACACTCTAATAGCTTTCCGGCTGGATAAATCTCCCATTGATTCCGGTTGAAAAAATCCATACTTGGTAGGATATCTGTCTGAAAGGTGGCGACTGTGTCCACTATACAACATTTCGCGGGGTATACCGCGTTTCCAACTTTTAAATATAATTCAATTTCTCCGTATGTAGGTATGGGTGTGCCCGTAACTCCTCTGAGTTAACAGGAGGGTGCCTTAATTTCATATTTGTAATCTGTACTCTCTAGTAATTCATTTACATATTGTTTCTTAATTAACGTCGCGTGTGCTCCTGTATCTAGGAGAGCAGTTAAATCTTGGTTATCAGTGCTACAATTTATTATTAAATCTAGGATGTCCGCACTTATTATCCTGATGGGGAGTTTGTGTGTGTATCTAGGTTCATTACTGTAATTTAGTAGGGTCTAAAAAAGGGCTCGAATTGTCTTCTATGGGAGGACCTGGGTCATATTCTACGGGATCACCATACGCTGGAGGGTGTTCTTGAAAACTGTATTCTGGGGAAAATGATTCCTCCGCGGGTACTTCTACGTACCGAACTATCTGATCTTGCTGATTTTACTGGTGTTTGTACATGGGGTAATAGGGTGATTGACCCTGTGGTCGTAATTCGATTGAGGCTGGGAATGGACTGGTTTCTGGGGACTGGAGGACTTTTGAGAACGTTGGTGGTTCGATTTCTAGAAGTTGGGCCTATATCCTGCAGGGGCTTTATCGGCACATTTTTGGCGATCGCCACGGCGATGACCATGTTCGTGACAATGGGAGCAATAAGGAGGATAATTGCACGGACTTCATGTGCCCAAAGCTATCGCAGTTAAAACACTGTAGAGGAGGGCGTGTATTCTGGGTTTGGGGGGCTTGTTTCTGGGGTGGTGCTCCCTGCATCGGCCTCGATTTATAGGGTTGTTGTTGTTGCTGTTGGTGTTGTGGTTCCGGCTGCTGAATGTAATGTATGGGAGTTTCTCTACCCTTTCGGTAGTTCTGGTTTGCTAAATCTGGGTAATGTTCCCGTATTTTATTTATGGCTACACTTACTGGTTTGTCAACATTTACAAACTCTTGAAACGTTTTTTTAGGTGCTCCGGGTAGGTTTTGGTAAATGGTCGTTGCTACTATTAGATTTCTTTGTTTTGAAGTGAAAGTAATGCCACACGCATTTTCTGCGGCTCGGAGGGCTTCTCATACGATTTTATTTGTTCGTGTAATAAAATTGTTTAAATCTTCATGTTCCTCTTTCTTACATTTAGCTTGGAAAACTGCTTCTAACGTGGCTAAGGGTTGTGCAAGTGTTATTTCTTTAAAAAATTCTAATAAGTTTTGTTTAAAATTGTCCCATGTTGTAGCTTCGCTAATGGATGGGACGTAGGTGACTGCATCATCAGCATTCCCTTCTTTAAGGTCGATAAACCTTTTTGCTTCCCTAATTTTTATATCATCATCGGTGATGTTTTCGCGTAAGAAATGTTGTTCTAAAGACTCAATCCAAGGTCTTACGCGTGTTTCAACAAAGTGATTATCTATGGTCCTCTTAAAAATTAAGACAGTATGGGGAAGGTTTACTGGTCTACCTAAGTTAATGTATGCTGGGGCGGAGGTTTGAGACATATTGGCTTGTACTTGATCTGAAGTTTGTGTGTTTGGGAATATGTTTGAAGGGCGCAGGGTAGGTGGAAGAATGGGTGTAGGGAAATTTTCGATGTCAGAAAGCGCACCGTCTGAATCGCTCATTTGTGAAGGTACTAATAAGTTCTAATTTGGTCTGCTTGACCGATCTTAATCTATGGAATGATCACTTGAGTGGTTTTCCTAACTACTCTATCTAAGAAATACACATTAAATAAATGCATAACAATTTGCCTGACTAGGGGTAAATTTGAAAAGATTGTAAACAAAATAAAAAAAAATGTAAACAAGATTTCACTCGAATATAAGTGAAGGTACGGTAATATTGTGATTGGTACATTAAATAAAATTATACTATACTAACCATAATAGTGGAAATAACTCGGTTTCACTAAAAAGAAATGTATCACTGGTGTATAGAATGTTCACTGTTTTTTTTTGTTAATTCTGGCTCGATACTAATTATTAATTAACTGTTAATAATACTGACTTTTAATGTTTAGAGATTATTAGTTTTTTTAAAAAGAGTTTTTTACTTAGCAAGATTCCTGCGGCGGAATCCTTGGAGACGTGTCCTGAAGACGTGTCTTGCTGGCCACTTGTTCTTGGATGAAAACTAGGCGTGGAGAACTTAGAGTCGTGACACACCGGTTCAAGGGTGGATGAGACGAACTGGAAGTCGTGACACGCACGTCAACTGGATGTTAGTTCTAGTTCCAGGGTCTGGAAGACTGGAAGAATCCTGGATGCAGAGGTCGCCAGTTGTTAACCCCTCCGTCTATGGCCTGGGTTGGTTCGAATTCGACGGGGGTTCTAGTTAGGTGCCAACAACGGATGTGTTACTTGCAGTAGTTCCTTCTATATTATTCTCCGAGTTCTTCTATAGTGGCTCGGAGGATTCTGGGAGGCTTACTAAATTCTCTGAAGATTCCCGGATTCTTCTTATAACGTATCAGGAAATTTTAATGACTAAGTTCTCTGAAGAGAGCAAGTCTCGAAGGAGAAGATAAAGACTATTTCTTACTGTATTTTAATGCTAAAATGTACAGGTAGTGCTCAGCCTTTGAAGCTATTTCTCAATGAACATGGAAGATTTTTCGTGGGTTTATATACCCCAAAACTACTAACATCATTATTATTAAATGTTGAAAAGGCTGCATTATTTTTGCACAATATTTGAAAATAAAGTAATTTTTTTAGCTGTGGTACTGTTTGAACGAATAAACAAGATATTTGAAGATGAAGCCATATTTTTATCTCAAACCGCATATTTTCAGATCTGATGCAGTCATGATCTGCCAAGTTAACTAAAAGTAGAAATTGAACTATGCATCTTTACACTAAAATAAGCATATGAGTAAAAATTAAAGGTTTAAGATTTACAATTAAATGCTTAGGTACTTTGTCTGGAAGTATCTGGCATGTTGTTAGTCGATCCCTTTATGCTACCGCAGAGGCAAAACTCGTCAGTGTTTAGATAGAGGTGACGTCGGGGTGTTGTGTTTCTGCCGTACCGCGTCCAGAATTCTTGGATTTTTGTGTGCAGTCGTTTGTGTTCTTTATTTTTCTTAAAGTGCAGTGGACATGCCTGGGAAGTATTGCGTGGAGGCAAGAAAACGTCCCGATAAAGACGATATGCGAGCGTACTGGTCGGGCGAAGTCGACCATCATGAAGCTGGTGGCGGCGGCTAGAGGCCTACCACCCAACGTCGTACCGAAGCACAATTTCGGTGGTGGAAGGCGAAGGAAGACGTCTAAGGCCACGGATAACCTCATAAAGAGAGAAGTGTTGAAGAACCCTCGACTTACAGCGTCTCAATTGAAAAAGAACCATCCCAAGCTGCTGGAAGCCATGTCTGTTCGAACGATCCAGCACCGGCTGCAGAAGGACTTGGGGTTACCATGCCGTACCGCCGCCAAGAAGCCACTTATCACCGACCACATGAAGAAGCAGCGTGTTGCCTTTGCAAAGAAATACGTTCATTGGACATCGGCACAGTGGAGGAAGGTGATGTTTTCAGATGAAAGCATGTTCCAGGTGTTCCAGATTCGATCTGCCAAGGTGCGACGCCCGTCATCTGCTAGTCGGTACCACCCGGCCTACACGGTACCGACTGAGTCAGTGATGGTATGGGGGTGTTTTTCTGGTGAGAAGGGAAATGGGGGTCTGTACTTCCTTCCCAAGAATGTGATGATGAACGGTGACCGTTATATTGACGTTCTTAACGACCATTTGTTGAACCACTTCGCCATTCACAGCAGTGAAATTTTTATGCACGACAGTGCCCCCTGTCACAAGGCCAAGAAGGTGACGAAGTGCCTTAATGAGCGGAAGATTAAGGTGTTAGAGTGGCTTGGCAATAGCACCGATTTCAACCCCATCGAGAACTGTTGGCATTACATGAAGAAGATCATGGCAGAGAAGAAGACTCCAAACGTCGCGGACCTCAAGACGGAGCTGATAAAGGTGTGGTGCAAGGAGATGACATTGGACTACTTCAGGAAGCTCAGTGATTCCATGCCCAAACGGCTCCAGGGGGGGGTCCTCAAGAACAAGGGAGCCATGACTTCATATTGATGTAACTAAGTTTTTAAATATATTTGTTTTTTTATAATGATGTTTGTGCTTTTCCTCCAAAATGGTAGATGGTCCGAAGTCATTTTGCGGCGGGTCTTAGACTTCATCTTTTATAACGAAGAGAGAATGTATACAAAATATGAACATTGCAAAGCTTAAGCAGGATTCATTATTAAGCGAAATCTAAAAAATATGATTAAGAGATTTTAAAAAGAACAAATCACCAATTATTTGGCAAAGTAGAAAGCAAATCAAAAATTTTATCCAAACTCACGTTAGGCGATTTGGTCCTTATATAAAAATGAATACATGCACGTACATACATATGAATATAGGTATTATATAAAGTTAAATACAGAGTGTCCCATAAGTCCGGCACCATAGGAAAAATAATGAAAAAAGGCAAAACAAAAGCTTTTATTTACAGAACGTGCTTAATACGTCCACCATTGTTTTCAATACACAAATTCAGACGTGATACCCTGTCAGCAAGCACACGGTGAATGATGTCAGGAGTAATGGTGTTGCATGCCCCAATAATGCGCTGCCGCAAATGTTCAACACTCCTAATTTTCTCTGCGAATACCAGCGCTTTCAAGTGGCCCCAGAGATAAAAATCTAGTGGCGTGAGATCCGGGCTTCTCGCTGGCCATTCCACAGGCCCTCGACTTCATATCCAATGACCAGGGAATTGTTGGAAGAGGTATTCCCTTACTTGGGTGCTGTAATGTGCAGGAGCGCCGTCTTGCTGGAACCATGTTGGGAAATTTTCTTCTTCGTTCAAGACACTGGGAAATACTTCTTCCTTGAGCATACGTAGGTAGGTGCCTCCAGTGACATGTTCATCGAAAAAAGGGGCCTATGATGCGATCCTTCCAAATGCCACACCATACCATCACCCGAGATGCACCTTGTTCCTTTGAAGAGGTATACCAGTGAGGGTTGTTTTGAGACCAGTAGTGTGTGTTCTGTCGATTTGCCTCACCATTTCCATAAAAATCAGCCTCGTCACTGAACAGAATGGTGGACGGGAAATTGGCATCCCGAGCATATTGTTCCGTAGCCCATTCACAAAATTCCATCCGCCGGTCGGGATCATCTTCGCTTAATTTCTGTAGGATCTGAAGTTTATATGGATGCCATTTGTGAGCCTGAAGAATGCGATGGATGCTACTTTTCGACACTCCTGTCTCGGCGGACAATCGCCGAAGAGACTTATTGGGACTTCTGTTAAAATGAGCCAGGATAGCAGTCGCTGTATCATCGTCAGTGGACCTCCTTGAAGGTCCACTCTGTGGTTCATCTTCTATGGATCCTGTTTCCTTAAACTTTGCAAAAAGTCTGCTAACGCAACTCTGTGTTATTGGCTCACGGTCTAGATGCAGTCTCTTAAATTCCAATTTCCTATGAGTAGAATTATCTGGATTCGTTCTTCCTTGCTCATAGACATTATGGCCTGTAGAAAGAGAAAAATATGAATTATGGTTTGTAGAAATAGAAAAATATGAATATCTCCTATAATGCCGGACTTATGGGACACCTTGTATATACGAATATATAGGATTATATAAATACATGAACCATAATAAACACATGAATTTTAAAAATGGATACAAGAACTATATAAATGAATATAAGAATTTCATGAAAAAATAAGATAGTATAGGAATATAGGAATTATTCATGGTTCATTTTTACACACACACACACACACACACATATATATATATATATATATATATATATATATATATGTAATCAGTCTTTCCTTGTGAACAGACGTGTTTTATCGAATGTCCAGTGTTATCAATTGAATAAGTAGTTTTCGTTGAGGTGTCTTTAAAAAAAAATAGTGTTTGGTGCATTCTTTACTAAATTCCTTCGTGTTACTAATCATTCATTAACGAATATATTTTATTTATTGACTTTATTCAGTACTATATTATTTGATTAATCCAAGGCTAGTGCACGTGGCTTGCCTTGTTTGTTCATTTTCCCGTGTTTGTTTTTCAAATCTATCAGAAAATGAGGTTCATTTTCCCTTCCTTCGGGAGATCAGGTAGTGTGTGGTCACACACCGTGGGAAAAAAAAAGGAAAAAAGTCGATCGAATCGCGATCAGATAAGTATTATTAAATACTCTTTGTTTTACAGATCTTTCGTCGGTAGCTTAATTATATATTCATTTAGTATAAATTTGTGTTACAAGAAACTGTTTCTGCATTTCAAGACATTTTTGCGGGTTTGGACAGGTGACGGCACAATAAGCACGCGGTAGACCTACGTTTTAATTTATTAATTTCCAAACGCTTGTTATATTTTTGCTTTTGTTTTGTTCGTTTTTTAACTAATTAAAAGCATGGCACCCCCGTCAAGTACTTTCAGTCGCTGTGAAGGGAAATTTGCCGCTTATGCGTTTACAATGGCTAATAATAATGAACAGTTAGTTTGCAGGTGGTGCTCAAGCATGGAAGTCCTGAAGAACGAGTTAGAACGTGAGAGGGAAGCCAGAGTGAGGCTTGAAGAAAACGTGATGCTCCTGACGGCAAAATTAGAATCCCTTGAGACTCCAGTTACGACCCCTCCTGCCTCAGTTTCTACGAATAATATAAATAGTACTATTAACCCTCTCTCTTGCCCTAGTTCCCAACCCTTCGTTCGAGTGCGCAATGGAGCACCATTGAGAAAACCTAAGACATGTCTACCAATAATAACAAACAATAAGTTTTCTGTTTTAGGTTTCGAAGATGCTGATGAACCGGAAATACGACTCGTTGGTGATTCCATTGTTCGAAGGCAGCTCGAGGAATTCTTTGGGAGAAACCCTCGTCGTAGGCGCCGTTACTGCTACCCTGGTGCAAGGGTGGAGGATATAACTAATAGTGTTGACCATTTTACAGACGGTACCGCCGAGGACACAACGTATGTTATTCATGTCGGTACTAATAACGTTTTAAATTCTAGATCGGAAGAACTGCTGGCTAGGTACAGGGACTTACTAGAACGATTAAAGGAAAACCCTAAAAAGATTGTTTTAACAGGTATACTTCCTCGAATTATCTAACGTAACGATTTCTACAGCAAGGCGACCTATATTAACAATAACCTAAATTCTCTTTGCCAACAGGAAGGAGTGCATTTTGCGAATTTTTGGAACAGTTTCTATGGCAGGAGGGACTTGTTCCTCGGAGATGGACTTCATCTTAATGACGTTGGAGCTGCGTGTTTAGGAAGACTATTTCATAATACTGTCTTTTCTTTTCAGGCTGTCGTAACTCGAACGGTCCCAACGTAAATTCCACAAATTTTCCCTGCGCTCGCGAAGGTGTCGCAATTACAAACAATTTGAAGGTTCTATCCTTAAATGCTCGTAGCTTACGTTACGAAATAAAATAAACGAATTTTTTTCTTTAATTGCTTGTAAAGACTATGATTTAATTGCGATAACTGAATCGTGGCTCCTTAAATGCTCGTAGCTTACGTTACGAAATAAAATAAACGAATTTTTTTCTTTAATTGCTTGTAAAGACTATGATTTAATTGCGATAACTGAATCGTGGCTTAGCACTGAAACACGTGACTTAGTACGGGAGTATCAAATTAGAGGTTATGGACTTTTTGTTAAAAACAGAATAGGTAGGCGAGGAGGCGGTGTTATGTTGTATATCAAAGATAATATTGCGAACATTATAGAAGTAAAGCACACAATTCCAGAACCAATAGATTCGACTATAGCAGAACTTAAATTGAACGATTTCAAACTTGTTGTTGCGTTTATATATAGGCCCCCTAATCAAACAGCTGATACAGACGAAGCGTTATATCGTGAACTAAAGAGAATAATCGGTAGTGAGCAGGCTTTAGTTATGGGTGACTTTAATTGCGCCAACGTGAATTACGATACAATGCAGGGAGACGCCGAAGGTAATCGTTTAGTTAATTTTCTCGAGGATAGCTTTCTTATTCAAAAGGTTGGGGAACCTATGAGGTTGGACAGTATTTTAGATTTAGTAATAAGTACGGATGATAGGCTAATTACTGATCTTCAAGTAATAGAATCGTTAAGCAATAGCGATCACAATATGGTAGAGTTTGTCCTCTCACTAAGTGACTCGAAACCAGCTAACTCGACTAAAATTCCTAACTTCCAGCACGCAGACTTTTGTAAATTTCGAAATAAATTGTCACACGTCAATTGGGAAAACGTAATGGGGAACTCCAACGCAAAACTAATGTGGGAATCGTTTGAAACAGTATTTAGGACTATAAATGAGGAATGTGTATTGTACAAAATTAAGCGTGCGAAAGTAAATAACAAGCCCTTGTGGTTTACTTCTAGAGGAAGAGATATTATAAAGAGTAGAGATAGGGCTTATAGGCTACATAAGTGGGATAAAGACAATTTGTGGTTACGAAACAACTACATATCTCTAAGGCGTGAAGCGAAAAGTGTAATAAAAAAGTCCAAGAGCGAATTTGATAAAATTCGCTATATTGATAAAATGAAAACGCGTAAATCACCGGGGCCGGATTCCATATATCCCATACAACTAAAATAATTAAAAGATAGCATTATAGCATTGCTGTGCCTCTAACAAAGATTTTTAATGCGTCCATTTCTCAGGGGTACGTACCAGATAATTTCAAGTTAGCAAACGTAACACCTATCTTTAAGAAAGGCGATAAAGGTGCGGCGGGAAATTATAGGCCAATCAGTTTAACGTCTGTTGTTGTTAAGCTACTGGCATCAATAATTAGGGATCGTATAGTCGAACACTTAGAATTGCATAACTTAGTGTGAAAATATTTAAGCCAAGATGTAGAACAAATTTAAGAGAACATAGTTTTACAAGTGTTGTGGGATATAGGGAGGCAGCATCTTGGGTTAGGGGATACTCTCTGTCCTTACACACCCCACTTAAAGAGATTCCTCTGCCGAGCGGTGCCCCCCATAGTACTGTGAGGTATTAAAAAACTCATGATATTCATTTGCCCCACAAACACCTTTAAATGGGTGACCCAAAATGGGTGCACACACATTTCTACATTACTGTACAGTCTTTACAGCCACACATATACTTTTCCTCCTAAGTATATATATTGTAATGTATATGGTTGTAAATTGTGACTTGGTCCGCAATTGATATGGACCGTGACTTATTTTTGGTTGGCAGGGTACTGGTATTGATGTATACCGTAATGAAATTGAGTGGATTCTTTGGATCTGATATATTTGCATATCGGTTATAAATATATATAGAGTGTAACATATTTGTGGATAGTAGTCTATTATGACGTGATCGTCTGGATCCAGAGATTCTATGTTTAGTTTTAAATTGATAATTAGTTAGTTTTAAATTGATAATTATTTTGTTATGTAAAAATTGTTTCTTGCCAATGTACAGGCAGTTTTTCACAGTGGAGCCGCCTCGATGGGCCGACGTGGCCTCTAGTGTGCCCACTACAAAAATTTCTTATGTTCTTATGTTCCTTGTGGTTCGGAACCTAAGTAAAATTGTAGGTCCCCTCCGCCACCACGGAGGACATGCACAATACACAATTACGAACACAGTTAGGTAGACCAGCCGTGAGTTGATCCTAGGGTCTTTGTTGTTCTGAAACATTATAAAATTTTATATATATATATGGGAATGAACTCAGAATGGTCCCCTGAGTTTTTTATGATACACACAGACAGTGCATGGAACAAGGAACTCTTCTGGGATAATTAAATCCACTATAGTCCGAATAAGTAATTGTAAATGACAAGCAGACAGGATCCAGTTTTGGGACATGGATCTAGGGTTTAAAGCAGCCCAGCCCTGCTACATTTAGAACCTCAATATAAGCAAAAGACTCGCTGTCTTCACGTCAGATTGAATACATCAAAGAAAAATCTGAAGATCCCGGGTTCGATTCCCGGGTGGTTACCTCATTTTTTTCATTTGTTTCGTTTTCTCGCTCTCATCTTGCGCGGAATATTCTCCTATACAAGCGTCGTTCTTTACGTTAATTATACTGCGTGTTTGCAGTTTAAATGTATATATTATATATTATAATATATATTATATATTATATATATATTTATATTTATATATATATATTATATATATATTTATATTTACAAATAAAAATAAATATATATGTATTTATATATATATATATATTTATATGTATATATATTTATTTATATTTATCTTTATATATATTTATTTATATATATTTTTATATATATATATATATATATATATATATTAATATATATATATATATATTATATATATATATATATTTTTTAAATATATATATATATATTTTACTTATATACTCATATTTTTATATATTTTTGAATATATATATATATATATTATATATATATATATATATATATATATATAATTTATATGTATTCATGTTTATATATATATATATACGTATACATATTATATATATATATATATATATATATTATATATATATATATATATATATATTATATTTTTCTATATTTATATTTATATATATATATTTATATATATTTACATTTATATATTTATATTTATATATCTTACCTTACAACCTTACAAAGGTTCCGCGCGATGATTTCTCATTTCGCGAAAGTCAAGCTCTCCACCTCGCATAGCCAGGTACGCCCGGCTCATCGGGGATTGTTCTGAGCCAGGCGTCTAGTCTTCTTTTGAAGATTTCCACTGCAACTCCCTTCGTGTTTCTTAGGTCTTTGGGCAACTTATTAAACAGTTTTGGTCCTCTCACTACAAAACTATTTTCTTTCAGGGTTAAGGATGTTCCCTGTCTCGCCTTCAATTTGAGAATACGACGCAGTCTACTGCTTCTACTTTCCACCGTTGTTTAGGGAATTATGGGATTCAGAGTAAGATTAGGGACTAGTTTCTCCATTATTTTCAAAGTGTAAATGATGGTGTATCTCTCTCTTCTCCTTTGCAGTGAATATAGGTCTAGTTCTCGTAACCTTTCCCAGTAATTTAGTTCTTTGCACCCATTGATCTTGGCTGTGAAGCTTCTTTGGATCCTCTCCAGGTGTCTAATGTCTTCTTTTTTATATGGGGATGTTAGGACCGAGCAGTATTCCAAATTGGGTATTATCAGGGTTTTCAGTAGAGGAATCCTTACATTCCTATCTCTTCGTTTAAAGGTTCTCAATATCTGACCCATTATTCTCTTTGCTCTGTTTACTGCTATCTTATTTTGTGTTTCAAATTTCGCATCATTTGTCATTACAGCCCCTAAATCTTTTGCTCTGGAATTTCTCTGAATTTCCTGACCATTTGGGGTATAATATTCCATGGACTTTAGGTCTTCTCTTTTACCGTACCGTAATAGCTGAAATTTCTCGGTGTTAAACTTCATATTGTTGTCTTCAGTCCACTTGAAGATTTTGTTTATGTCGGTTTGTAGAGATCCTATGTCTTCTGGGTTTCTTATTTTTCTACTGATCTTTGTGTCATCCGCAAAGGATGTTACTGTGCTGTCTCTGGTAACGTCCTCATCTATGTCAGTTAGCATGATTATGAAGAGTAGTGGAGCTAATACTGTTCCTTGTGGTACCGAGCTGAGGACCTCTGATTCTGATGAAGATACTCCTTGTACTGTAACGACTTGCCTCCGCTCACTAAGGAAATTATATATCCATTTCCCTACTTTTCCTGTTATTCCCATATATTTCAGTTTATGTATTATGATTCCGTGGTCACACTTGTCGAACGCTTTAGCAAAGTCTGTGTATAGTACATCATAGTTTTCATTACTTTCAAGTGAATCAATAATGTTGTTGTAGTGTTCCATTAGTTGTGATAGGCATGATCTGCCTGACGAAACCCGTGTTGGTTATCATTGAATTTTTTCTGAGTTTCCAAAAAGTCATAGATTTTCTGTCTAACTATTCTTTCAAATATTTTAGTGAGATGAGATGTAAGCGACACTGGCCTATAGTTTTTGGCCTCGGATCGATCTCCTCCTTTATATATTGGGACTATGTTCGCGCTCTTCAGGATGCCCGGTATTTCTCCCGTGTCTAATGATCGTCTCCATATCCAGTATAGGGGCTCAGCGATTGCATTCTTGCAGTTTTTGATCAGTGTGGCATTCCATTTATCCGGTCCTGCCGCTGAGTGTGTTTTTTAGTTTCCCTATGGCTTGTGTAATATCATCCGTCGTAAAGTCGAAATCCGTTATACTTTCCCCTTGTGGTTCTTCTTCAAAGAACGCGTTTCTATCGCATATCAATTTGTCAGTTTTTGGGATACTGAAAGATGATTCATACTGAGCTTTTAATATTTCAGATACTTCTGTTAGATCATCAGATAAATCACTGTTCTCATTTTTTAAAGGTCCGATAGTCGCTTGGTTTTTCGACTTTCTTTTTGCGAAATTATAGAAGTACTTTGAGTTAGCCTTTATCGCTTCTATAGCGTCATCTTCTTTTTCTGTATGCTTCTCGATTTGTTCCTGTATGACGACATCGATACTTTGTAGTTTATCATTTAATATTTTTCTGATGTTGTTATCTTTACAATTACTTAATTTTGCAGTCACTCTTTTTCTCTTTCGGAACAATGCCCTCTTTTGTCTTTCGAACCTGCTTCTCTTTCCTCTTTGTTGTATCTTTGGGACATGTTTTTCCACAATTTCTAACGTCTTCTCCTCTAACGTCATTAGCATCTCTTCCGTTGTCTTGGCCTCGAAAATGGTTTTCCAATCTATTACTTCCATGCTGGATGTCACATCTTCCCAGTTTATAGCTTTGGAGTGAAAATTAAAAATTTCGAATTTGCTTCTTTCTGTTGTGCGTGTTCTTTCCTTTCCTGTTGCCTTTATATTAGTTGTTATTTCAATGATGTTGTGGTCTGATATCATAGTTGGGGATATTTCTACATTATCAATTAGATTACTGTTGTTTGTGAATACCAAATCTAGGCAGTTGTTTTTTCTTGTGTTTTCTGTTATTTCTTGCGTTAACATAAATTCATCAGCTAAAGCTAGTAGCATTTTTACCTGCTCCTGGTCTTCTCGTGTGCCCCCCTTGTCCTGGTGTATACATATATTTTTTCCTATCCTTTTATATTTCATGAATGGGAAATTAAAATCACCACAGAGAAAAATATTTGGGGTTGGAGAGTGTAGATCTTTTACTAAGTTTCTTACCTCTGTAATGGAATCTGAAAATTTTGAGGTTGGTGTGTTTGGGGGTCTGTACATTACAATTAGTACCATATTTAATTTTTCAATTTTTGCTGCTACACATTCTACGTAGTTGTTTGAGGTACTTATAGCCATTTCTGCTATGTGCCTTTCGCGTGTGTAAATAGCACATCCTCCTTTACGTCTCACTGTTCTGTCGGCTCGGAGGATGTTATAGTTGTCAATTTGTATTTCTTTTTTGTCAATACAGGACTCACAATTTTCACAGTTCGCCTGGCAGTCCTTTAGATGAGTTTCCGTGAGGCATGCAAAGTCTGCTCCGGCTTCTTGCATGAGTCCTTTCAGGTATGCAACTTTGTTCGTGGACTGGTTTGATTTAAGGCCCTGTATGTTGGCTAGGATTATTTTTATTTTTTCTCTTTCTTTTTCGCATACAGGTGGTTCCGCTTTGTTTTCCAATGGGGTGCCGGTTTCGTTGCCTTGTGGTCCTCCGAGAATTTACCTCTTTTTATCTTTGTCGGTACCTGTTGTCCCGATAACGCATGAAGTGTCTTTGTTCGTACCTTCTGTCCGGCTCTCGGATTTCTATATTTATATTTGTCAGCTGGTTTTGTAATTGCTGGAGAGTATTTAGCAGCTGAAATGTGTTGGCTGCGTCTAAAAAATTGCCACTCTTCTTTGATGTTCGTTTTTTCTGTTCCCTCGTTGCGTTCCTTTGAGGGTGGTGGTATCGGCATTTTTTTTCGTATTTGCAACTCCCATATCTTTCATAAGTGTTGCAGACCGTAAGATGGTGAACATGCATTTCTTATCAAACTTGCAGTATCCACTTGTGTAATGCATTTTGCATAATGTGGGATGTGCATATATGCATTGCCCATCCCGATATCTGCAGTTTCCTTTCGCGTAGTATTTGCATACGATATTTTCTACGCTTCTGCTTTCTTTCTTATTATTTACCAAGTTCTTAGTTTTGGCATTATCATTATTTTTCTTTGGCTGTTTATTTTCTACGTTTTTAGTTATTATCTTTTTATCATTTCGCTCGTTGGACCGTTTGTCTACTTCGCCACTTTTACTTATTTCTTTCCTTTCATCTATGTCTTCCTTCCGTATTATATTGTTTATATCGTTATTTGTTATTAAATTGTCGTTCGTTATTATGCTGTTATTCGTTATTTCGTCTTCTCTCTCATCCACCCTGTTTTTCGTTGGGACCATTCCGAGCCCATGCGTCCCCATTATTTCATTCTTTTTTGTAACTTTCGAGTCTGCTATCTCCATTTCTTTAAAGACCGCGAAAGAATTTACGGTCTGTGTACATGCGCCACATAGAAATTTGATCCCCACGACGTGTTTCGCGTTCGAGACAAGAGTTATTTCCCGATCATTCCAATTCATGCAGTTAAAGTCGTTTAATCGTTGGCAGAAATCACATCTAATCGCTAGGCTTTCCGTTGTTACTAAATTGCACAAATTACAGATTAAGTGAGAATTTGGACCCATATCCATGATATTCCTTAATTAGCGTAAGAAGAAATACCCACACAAATTCTTTATTTATTTTTATTTTTATTTTATTTATTTTTAATATTTATATTTATATTTATATATATTTATATATATATATATATATATATATATATAATATATATATATATATATATATATATATTTATATATATTTTTATATTTAGATATATTTATATATATTTATATTTATATTTATATATATTTATATATTTACTTTTTGTTACTTTTGTTGTTACTTTTGTTGAGTTTGAACGACGGTTCAGGATCGACCTGCGGTCGACCACTCTGCAGCATTCCGCCTCATTTGCGGGACTTGGTGAAGGAGGAAATTGCTCTCTGATCTCCTCCTGCCCTCGTAGCCAGCCACGCATGGCTGGTCAGGGACTCTGCATAAGAATCTGTCCAGCTGGTTCTTGAAGTTATTCAGTTCGGTGTGCTGGAGATTCCTCACTTCTTTTGGAAGGACATTGAAAAGCTTTGGGACCCTTATTCTGAGGGTATTTTCCATCCTCGTTTTCATGGCTCCTTGTCCCACCGCAGCTGGGACCGTACAAAATCTGCCTCTTCTCTCATTCCAGTTTGTTTCTATTTCATTTCTGAGGTTAGGGACAGAGCCCTCAAGTATTTTCCATATGTATATTACTGAATTGTGTACCGCTCGCGCCTTCTTTCAAGAGAGTAGAGTTCCAGGGATTGTTGTAGTCGAGACCAGTAGTCTTCACCTTCCGTTTCCTCTATCTTAGACGTAAAAGTCCTTTGTATAGCTTCAATGCTCGAAATGTCTCTTTTTCTGTGTGGGCTTGTGAGTACTGAACAATACTAAATTATTGGTAGGACTAGACTCTTCCATAATTTGAGCATGATGTTTACTTTTTTGCTGCGGAAGCTCCTCCAGATGATTCCCATTATTTTTCTAGCCGTTGTGATTTTAATTTTATAGTGCTCTCTGAATTCTGCATCCGACGACATTATTATTCCAAGATCCCTGACTTGTGGATTTGGTGTTATCTGTTTGGCTTGCGGAGTTTTGTACACTTTTTTCTGTAGCTCTTTGTTATTACTATATCTTAAAAGTTGGAATTTTTCTTCGTTGAACTTCATATTGTTGTCTTCTGCCCACTGAAATAATGTTTCAATGTCGTGTTGTAGTTTTCTTTTGTCATCTTCGTTCAATATTTCCTTACATATCTTTGTGTCATCTGCGAAGCATGATACAATACTGTCCTTAATATCTGCATCAATATTTGCAATCATTATTATGAACAGCAAAGGAGCTAATTCTGTCCCTTGTGGGACAGAGCTCACGTCCTCCGAGACTTCCGATTTAACTCCGTTTGCCACCACTCTTTGCGTTCTTTGCGTCAAGAAATTAAATATCCACCTCCCTAGCTTTCCAGTAATTCCTGTATCCTTAAGTTTGTGTGCTATGATTCCATGGTCACATTTATCGAAGGCTTTAGCAAAGTCAGTATATACAGTATTATATCAATGTTTTGTCCCCGACACAATGTTCCTAATACTTTCTCCAGGTGGTCTAGTAGCTGTGACAAGCATGATCTACCCGTCCTGAAGCAATGTTGATTTGGGTTGTATAAATCTTTTTCTTTTAGGTTGTAGGTACTTTTGCCTCTAATTATGCGTTCAAAACACTTTAAAAGGTGTGAGGTGAGAGCCACTGGCCGATAATTTTTGGGCATTGCTCTGTTACCACCTTTAAATAGCGGGGCAATGTTCGCGTTCTTTAAGGAGTGGAATTTTTCCTGTGTCGAGTGATTTCCTCCATAGTAAGTATAGCGGTTTTGCAATACTTTCTTTGCATTTCTTCAGAAATGTGACACTCCATGTGTCTGGCCCTGTCGCTGAATTGTCTCGCATCTGTGATAAGGCCGTAATTACATCTCCTTCCGTGAACTCGAAGTCCATTAATAGGTTTGTGCCGGGATTTGTTCTTGGTTGATCTGTATCAATGTCGAAAAACTCGTCTGGGTTTTTCACTTCCATCTCGGACTTAGGGGTGCTAAACACAGATTTAAATTGTTCCCTAAGCAGTTCAGTTATTTCTTTCAGGTCATTTGTGTATTCGGTCTCCCCGTCTATCAACGGTCCAATATTCTCCTTACACTGCATTTTCCTTTTCGCGAAAGTGTAGAAGTATTTTGGGTTATTTTTTTTCTGCTACCTTGTTTTCCTCCTCGTTTGTCTTATGTATGAATGTTTGCTTTAGGTCCATTTCTATTTCGCCAAGTTTCCTCTCTAGTTTTAGTCTCTTTGCATCAGTTCTGCATCTGTGGAGATGTTTTACGGTTTGTCTTCGTTGCCTGAATAGAGTCCTAATTTTCCTCTCGAGCTTGCTACGTTTTCTTTCCTGTCTCTCTGGGATATGTTTCAGTATTATAGGTTTGGTTTCCGTCTCTATTATACATAGTATTTCTTGTGGAGTCTTCTCGTGTAGTAGCAATTCCCAATTTATCTCCTTTAAATCTTTATTTACATTTTCGCAATTTACTTTCTTTAAATTTATGTTTAAGCCTTCAAATATTCCATCTGCCTCTCTAGGATGCGTTTTCGGACGTCTGGGTGCTAACTTCAATCGTATATCGATGAGGTTATGGTCGGAGAACTTTGTGTGCGTTACTTTTTTATTTATTATTATCTCGTTGTTATTTGTCCACATTAAATCCAAAACGTTCTCCTTTCTCGTGGCTTCACAGATTTCCTGGGTAAGGACGTAATGTTCCATAATATCTAATAGCACTGTTGCTTGGGTTCTGTCATCTTTAGTAATGTTGCCATGAAACTTCTCAACATATATAACTTCGTCATTTTTCTTCCATGATATGAATGGGAAATTAAAATCTCCGAAAATTAGAATATTTGTTGCTGGAGTTTCAACTAATTTTAATATGTTTTCTATTTCATTTGCAGCAAATTGGAATTCACTTTTTGTGGTGTTTGGTGGTCTGTATATGTTCATAATGATTAGGTTCAGTTCTTTTACTTCTAATATAATAACTTCAATGTGCCGTTTGATTTCTTTACCCTCACTTCACATGTGTAAGTGTTTTTCACGTAGATACAACACCCTCCTCCTCGTCTAGCCACTCTATATGCTCTGTATATGTTGTAGTCCAGCAATGCTATTTCAGTATTCTCGATGCAGTTTTCACAGCCTTTTTCGCACTTATGTAAGTGTGTTTCCGTTAGGCATATGATATCTATGCTGGTTTCCGTAGCTAAATTTTGCAAGTATCGTAATTTGCAGTCTGCATGGTCCGTATAGAGTCCTTGTATATTTGTGTATAATACAGTTACCGGGTTTCTCACTTTCGTGTTCGATTCTCCTAAATGATGGTCGTTTCATGGTCGATGTCGGTTCCTGTTTGGTGTTATTGGTTGGGCCGCTGCATTTGGGAGTATTGGGGTTGTGGCCCGTGATACCACTGTTGTTGTTGTATTATTGGTGGGTGGTGTTGAATAGGGAGGTGATGTGCGTAATGTTGTGGTGCATATGTTTGCGGCGTTCTGTCTCTCCTTGTTAGAAGGGCGAGCTGAGCTTTTATTATTCTCATTTCTTCTAAAAAATATGTTTCATTACTCTTGCTATTTCTTCTATGTCGAATATGATCTGTTCTTTCCCGTTCTCTTCTTTGCAGACCCTTTATGTGAAAATGCGGGCACTCTATGTTCAGGCATTTTTTCTCAGTAATTGACTGTCTGCATATACGAGGGTGAAAAAAGTTGCAGTTTGGTCCGTACTTGCACTTCCCTTTCCTCATCATATAGAAGCATTTTGTAGGGTCACTGTACATGCAGTTTGAACCATATTTGCACGCACCTATTTTATAATATTTGCATATGGCTCGTCGTTTAAATTCCCTCTGAGTCTTATGTGATTCGATTTCCTTCTGCTGCTTCACCACCACTTCTTCCCTACTCAGTGGGGTTGTTTTCTTCGGCGTGTATTTCGTATCTCCCGCTTCTGCCGTGGGTACCTCTTTTTCTGAGGCTTCTATATTTATATTTATTTATATATACTCATATTTATATATATATATATATATATTATATATATATATATATATATATAACCCCTCGTCTATGGCCCTGGGGTGGTTCGGAGTCGACGGGGGTTCTGGTTAGGAGGCAGCAACGGATATTTCTTCCATAACATTCTAATTCTTTTCTCTCGCTATAGGGTCGACAGTTGTTAATTCTTCTCTTTCTATAATACTCTGATAGTTTCTCTTGGTACTAAAATTATCGACTTTTCTTTTATAACTTATCGACTTTACTGACTAAGTTCCTGAAGAGAACAAGGCTCGAAGGAAAAGATAAAAAACTTCTTTTACTGTAGTTTACTTCTAAAAATATACAGGTAGTGCTCTGAATTTACAGGGGTAGAGGTTCGACCTCTTTCGACCATGGCTGAGGCCGGAATCTAAAAAAATTAAGGAGGCAAGGGGCCTCTGCCCCCTCCTCGCAGCGAGGCTGCTAACAAGGGAGTCTCGTAGCAGTGACCAAAGAAGGGTCCCGTAATGAAGCGAAGTTCATTTTACAAATACATGTATAATATAAGCCTAAATGTTGGGGGAAGGCAGTTGAAGGTTAAGTTCCCTCCTTTTAAACACATGATCAGATGTTTGAAAAATTCCAAATAAAAATTTAAAAAAATAAAAAAAACTAATCGTATTTTTTTTGCCGAGTCTTCATTTCTGAAGGCGATATCATTTCGTAGTAGTACATAAGTACAATTTAAGTACACCACTGAGCACATTTTCGCTTTGGTCTATTACAATTATGATTGCGATTATGGATTACTTCACATTCGCTTATGATTGTCCATTACAGTTCTATTAAAGTACATTCTTACATTACATATTAAGTCATTACATTCAATTACAGTTTCATTGAAGTACATTACAAGTTATTATTAATTACAGTTTCATTAAAGTACATTACGTTATATTAAATTAAAGTATTACAGTTAATTACAATTAAACAGTTACTATAACTGTTTTGTTTTTACAGTGTTTCATATTAATAGACAATTAAGATGTTAGAAATATAATACAAAGTATATGGGCACATACGGTATGGATTTATATACAACATAATATGTTATATTATGTTATAATATGTTATAAATTTGAATCAGAGCGAGAGGAGATATTTATCTTAGAAGCGTTCGATTTTGCTGTGATTAACGAATTTGATCACTTACCTAAGCATTTTCGAGTTCATTGCGGGAGGTGATATAATAAAAAAAAATATATAAAAAAATAATACGAGAACGTATTTGCGCGTTTTCGAACGAATGCATAAAGTTTTGCGTTTCACGAGCAAAATGAATATTTAATAAAATTGACATAGGATAATGGTCAAGATGAGATATGGACGTATGAGGGGGGGGGGATATGGTCGAATAATAGTTATATTTATACTACATAACACCGCAACATTATTATTAAAGAATTTACCATACATTGCATACAGAAGATGTCCATATACTAAGCACGTGATTTAGTGTACAAGGTGTGGGAAACGTAAAGAGAATTAAGTTATTTTATGACGTCATAGTGTATAAGTCATTATTAGAAAAGATGAATTAGAGAAATACAGTAATGAATAAAGAAGTACAAATCGAAATTCTATCTAAAATTCGCTTAGGCGATTTTGGTTTCTCATGTAAAAATGAATATGGATTATTCATTGTTCATTTTTACAGTGTTCCCCCCTCTAAAATGGTATTAATTAATACAATAATATAATACAATTAATACAATACAATTGAGAAAATAACATCGAACGAATTCAAATTAGATGACGAATTCTTTTTTTTTTTACAATACAAATTTTATACAGAACGAGTTCGGGTGGTTGGATACAATGCACCCGGAAACAGAATTAATACGTTAATTTAGACAAACAATTAAGTTAGACAAAGAATGATATTGTTAAATTTTTAACAAAATTTTATTTTTCTGTGGGGAAAATTACATACATAATGAATAGTAGATAAAAGGGAAAATATAAATTATTTTCCAAAGCTACCCTGATCGTACAGGCTATAACTAATTTTATTGACTATTGTAGGTAAAAAATCGAATTACGTAATGGATGATGTATAGACCTGTGGCCTAGTGTGTATTTGTGTGTATTAGATACAAAGTGTGTATCTTATAATTTTGAGGGCCAGATTAGCTGAAAGGATTGTTAAATTAACTGAATAAATGCATGAGCAAGATATATTAGAAAGCAAAAATGATTAAGATTAAATAGCATAGTTAACACTTACACGCAATGAAATAGTTTGTGATATCCAATGATTTTAGCATAAGGTTTGTGTATATATAGTATATATAGTGTGCATACGTGTGTGTATGTGGGTGTGTGTAAGGGTTATTATTATTATTATTATTATAAAATCCTTTAAGTTCAAGGTAGTATTTAAGTATTTAATTAAATCAGTTACACGAATTAAGGTAATAAACAAAACGCACTTAGAGGACCTTACAAGTAATGAAAGTAAATCTCACGGTTTTAAAATTGAATTTTGACACACAATTAATTAAATTCGACTACGATAATTACTCAGTATTAATCGAATTTAAAAAAATAAAATAAAAATTGAAAATAAAAATCAATTATAAACTATAATGAACTAAACATATACTGTAATATTCTTAAAAATTAAAAAAAAAAACCTCAATTTAGGTTATGTTCCATAGTATCAAAGAGGAATTAAGTATGGTTGAACCATTCCTCTGGTTGACACGGTTCAACCGGGGTTGGGGTGTTACAATAAAAATTGAGTGACTAAGCGGGGGGTATAAGTCTGAAATTGACAATTACGTCTTTTTTTCTTTTTTTTAAAGAAAAGAGATTGCTTGTCACACTACTTAGAACAAAAATTAAAAGAGTTCAAACAAAACGGGGGGACGGCATGTTCCTCCTATACATTACAATAATTATCCAAATCGTTACAACCTTTGTAAAAACGGTTTTGGTTACAAATAATAAAATACATAACTATATATTTATATACGCAATAATGACATGAAAAGAAAAGACAAATCGGTCAATTCAGGTTGAATTTAATTCTCTTTTACAACAAAAAAAAAAGGTTGAATTAAATTCTTAAATTACATTTAAATTAAATTCTCTTAAACTACAAAGAAAAAGTTGAATTCAATTGACTGCATTGAAATGACTTGGGACTTGAAAACTGACTTGGGAATTGAAACTTGAAAACTGACTTGGGACTTGAAACTTGAAAACTAACTTGGGATTTGAAACTTGAAAACTGACTAGGGATTTGAAACTTGAAAACTGACTTGGGATTTGAAACTTGAAAACTGACTGAGACTTGAAATTGACTGAGACTTGAAATTGACTGAGACTTGAAAACTGACTGAGACTTGAAAACTGACTGAGACTTGAAAACTGACTGAGACTTGAAACTTGAAACTGTCTGACTTGAACTCTATCAAGTATCTTGAAACTGAAACTGTCTAACTTGAACTCTATCAAGTATCTTGAAACTGAACTGACTAAAATTGACTGCACTTGAACTCTATCAAGTGGAGTCTACTGAAAATGAAACTGACTTGCACTTGAACTGCTATCAAGTGAAGACTATTAATCTCTGGGGTTTGGTTGTCCCTCTTGGATGCAACCAATTAACTGAAATTAACTGAAAACGGAAAATGACTGCACTTGATCTCTATCAAGTGGAGACTATTAATCTCTGGGGTTTGGTTGTCCCTCTTGGTGCAACCGACTTACTTGAAATGCTATCAAGTATATAACTCTCTCTCTCTTAATTTGCAATTCAATTCAATAATTTGAAAAAAATTGTAAACAAAAATAAAAAATGTAAACAACATTTCACTCGAATGTACGCGAAGGTACGATACTATTATGTTTGGTACATAAAATAAAATCATTCTATACTAACTATAATAGTGAAAATAATTCTGACATTAATTCTGTAACAATTAATTCTGTGACAATTAACTTCTGTGACAATTAACTTCTGTGACAATTAACTTCTGTGACAATTAGTTTCACTAAAAAAATGTATCACTGGTGTCTGAAATGTTCACTGTGTTTCTTGTAAATTCTCGCTTGATACTCATTATTAACTTAATAATACTGACTTTTCAAGTGTTTATAAATTACTTAGAAAAACGAACTGTGTACTTAACAAAATTTCTACGGCGAAATCCTTAGAGACGTGTCCTGAAGACGTGTCTTGCTGGCTACTTCTTCTTGGATGAAAACTAGGCGTGGAGAACTTGGAGTCGTGACACACCGGTTCAAGGGTGGATGTTACGAACAAGAAGTCGTGACACGCCGGTCAAATGGTGGGTCGCCACTTGTTAAACTCTTGGCTACAGACTCGCCAGACTGTTATGCCAATATCTTCAATGTGCTTGGGTCGTCTTGATTTTTATCCTGATGCAGGGTCGCCAGTTGTTATAAGATCCTGGCAGGGTCGCCAAATGTTAACCCCTCCGTGTATGGCCCTGGGGTGGTTCGGAGTCGACGGGGGTTCTGGTTAGGAGGCAGTAACGGATATTTCTTCTATAACATTCTAATTCTTTTCTCTCGCTATAGGGTCGACAGTTGTTAATTCTTCTCTTTCTATAATACTCTGATACTTTCTCTTGGTACTAAAATTATCGACTTTTCTTTTATAACTTATCGACTTTACTGACTAAGTTCCTGAAGAGAACAAGGCTCGAAGGAAAAGATAAAAAAACTTCTTTTACTGTAGTTTACTTCTAAAAATGTACAGGTAGTGCTCTGAATTTACAGGGGTAGAGGTTCGACCTCTTTCGACCATGGCTGAGGCCGGAATCTAAAAAAATTAAGGAGGCAAGGGGCCTCTGCCCCCTCCTCACAGCGAGGCTGCTAACAAAGGAGTCTCGTAGCAGTGACCAAAGAAGAGTTCCGTAATGAAGCGAAGTTCATTTTAAATACATGTATAATATAAGCCTAAATGTTTTGGGAAGGCAGTTGAAGGTTAAGTTCCCCCCTTTTAAACACATGATCAGATGTTTGAAAAATTCCAAATAAAAATTTTAAAAATAAAAAAAACTAATCGTATTTTTTTTTGCCGAGTCTTCATTTCTGAAGGCGATATCATTTCGTAGTAGTACATAAATACAATTTAAGTACACCACTGAGCACATTTTCGTTTTGTTTTATTACAATTATGATTGCGATTATGGATTACTTCACATTCGCTTATGATTGTCCATTACAGTTCTATTAAAGTACATTCTTACATTATATATTAAGTCATTACATTCAATTACAGTTTCATTGAAGTAAAGGGTGTCAGGAAATGATTGCACCCCCCTGTACAGAAGAAACTGAAAGGAATAGAAACAAACAGAGAAAACCACGCGAAAGAGCGTTTAATTTTGAATAAAAAACACTTGTTTTAATATCGGGTGTTGCCCCCATTTGCAGCTCTGACGGCCATTAATCGACGGGGGTATGATCCCAGAAGTGTCTCAAAGAGATCGGTGTCATGACTCATTTCTTCAAGGACTTCGTTGATCTTTGCAGTCATAATTTCTGTTGAATACCGATTCTGAATGGGTTGTTCCAGCATTAAGGACTCCACCCGATCCTTCATGATGGATCCGACATGTTCACAGACATTAAGATCGGGAGAATTGCCAGGCCATTCATTATTTCCGAAAAAATCAATGTTATTGTCCTTAAGCAGTTGTTGAGTCGCAAGTGCTTTCATACAGGGGGCTTTGTCGTGAAGAAAGGTTGCCTGTTCAACATCCAAAACACACTCGGGGTCTTTCAAAAACGGAATTACATGTTGGGCTAAAATTACATTTCGAAAATAAGGCCCATCCCAACTGGTTCCTCTTGGTTTGATAATCCAGATGAGCTTCCGAATAGAGAACATAATGAAAACACCCACACATGCTGGATTTTTTACTATTTCTCGATACGTATTGACATGAAATTTGGTACTAACTTAGTTATTTGTTGCTTATTTGCCTAAAATAAGTTATTTGTCATTATGTGTAAAAATAAATGTACAGTAAACATTTTCGTCATGCTCCTTTTTTTTTTGCGGACCCTGTATATACAGAGTGGGTAAAAAAAGTGACCCCTTAGAGGTAAACTGTCATATTAAAAAAAGTAAGGGGACTAGAGCTCCCAAACTTCAGAGATGCTTACCTTAGCATGTTGTTCATCTTAATTAAGAAGTTGCTCGATGTGTCCCCCTTCCTGCCCAACGCAGGCCTCCAAACGTGGACGCCACGGATCAATACACCTGTTTACATATCGTTGAGACACCTTCTTCCAGCCGAGCAGAATTCTTTCGCGTAGTTCATCTTTGTCTCTTATATTGGTACCAAGGATGTAAACTTTGGACTTCAGGGCTTCCCAAACAAACACCATAATCTATTGGTGAAAGATCGGGATTACTAGCCAGCCACATATTGGGTTCGAGAAAATCCGGTGTTTCGTTCTCAAGGAATGTGACAGTTTGGCGTGCTCTGTGAGCAGGGGCTCCATCTTGTTGGAAAGTATATCTTTCACTCTATCTAAGTGATATTCGTCACAATTATTAGTATAGATAAGGTTCCATTTTGATTACTGCAAGTCTATATGAACAGCTACCACAATACAACTTTTTATATACTAGTGAATTTGACCATATATAGACATTACACAACCAACCTTCACACTCCCTCACTCCCCTTCCCCACCCACCAGTCTTTTTTCTATTAAGCTTGCTTATCATCATCATATACTCATCATCCTTTTTAGAGGTTTTTCGCTCCCATCCTCAACCTATTTTGTTCTTCACATCCCCAGTTTGTGAGTGGTGAGAAAGTGTTTTGGAAACAGTAGACAATGATATTTCAGCTTTAGCAGCTATTTGTCTTGGAGTATTGCCTTCTTTATGGCGAACAATAATTTTCAACCTATTCTTGTATGAAATTTCTTTATTTGGAGCCATTATAAAGGGTGTCAGGAAATGATTGGCCCCCCCCTGTACAGAAGAAACTGAAAGGAATAGAAAAAAACAGACAAAACCACGCGAAAGAGCGTTTAATTTTGAATAAAAAACACTTGTTTTAATATCGGGTGTTGCCCCCATTTGCAGCTCTGACGGCCATTAATCGACGGGGGTATGATCCCAGAAGTGTCTCAAAGAGATCGGTGTCATGACTCATTTCTTCAAGGACTTCGTTGATCTTTGCAGTCATAATTTCTGTTGAATACCGATTCTGAATGGGTTGTTCCAGCATTAAGGACTCCACCCGATCCTTCATGATGGATCCGACATGTTCACAGACATTAAGATCGGGAGAATTGCCAGGCCATTCATTATTTCCGAAAAAATCAATGTTATTGTCCTTAAGCAGTTGTTGAGTCGCAAGTGCTTTCATACAGGGGGCTTTGTCGTGAAGAAAGGTTGCCTGTTCAACATCCAAAACACACTCGGGGTCTTTCAAAAACGGAATTACATGTTGGGCTAAAATTACATTTCGAAAATAAGGCCCATCCCAACTGGTTCCTCTTGGTTTGATAACCCAGATGAGCTTCCGAATAGAGAATATAATGAAAACACCCACACATGCTGGATTTTTTACTATTTCTCGATACTTCTGGTCGTCTGGGACTTCATCAGGAGTTGTTGCCCAAACCCGATCATTCTGAAAATTTGGTTTTCTGGAGACATAAACGAAGAATTCATCGCTGACAACCAAGTGAAGGAAATCGTCTTCCGTCCATTCCTCAAGATAATCACAAAACCAAAGCCGATCTTCAATATTAAGATCACTCTTCCGTGGCTTAGCTATTTCATGCCAAGCACTCAAGCCTTGGCGAACTCGAAATTGATGCACAAGTTGCCGATTGACTATCTTACCACGACGGATAAGTATCTCTTTCGCTACCTCAGAGCAGCTCTTCTTTCGGCGCCGTGATGCAGCAAGCACAATGTCTTTCGATTCTTGAGATAATTTCTCCGGTCTTCCTCCTCGAAATTCTGTTTCACAATCTTCAGGATTCTTATTCCAATTCCTTTTGACAAAGTCTTCTGATCTTTTTAATCTCTCAGCCACCCAGTGTCGAGTTATGAAAGTTGCACCAGCTTCCTTTGCTTCACGAAATGTGACAGCTCGAATGCGGTCAAGAACTCGCTTTTTCTCTGAATCGTTCAAAATAGATGATGCCATGAACTTTGGGGGGAAAAAAATGGTAAGAATTACAATCACAGGAATAGAATATAATGGTTTTTATTCAGATTCTAACGCTCTTTCAAGTGGTCTCGCCGGTTTTTATCTATCTCTTCTAGTTTTTGCTCTACAGGGTGGGGCAATCATTTCCTGACACCCTGTACATTACAAGTTATTATTAATTACAGTTTCATTAAAGTACATAACGTTATATTAAATTAAAGTATTACAGTTAATTACAATTAAACAGTTACTATAACTTTTTGTTTTGTTTTTACAGTGTTTCATATTAATAGACAATTAAGATGTTAGAAATATAATACAAAGTACATGGGCACATACGGTATGGATTTATATACAACATAATATGTTATATTACACTGGTTTGCATATGAAATTTTTTTTTCTGCTGTGAGGGTTTTTTCAACTCATATTATATAATACGACCATGCTGAATTCGAAAATGACATTGGTTTTCCTCAATCAGGTCAGGTTTTTTCTCTATTGGCCATTTATTATAAGTCCAATTTTATACCCAAATTTATTGATTTTTTTAGCTTAAACACTGTAGATACGAGTAATATTATAAGAACACTCGTGAAAAATGAAAACATTGTGTGAATAAATACTTTTATTCATACAATGAATATGGAAAAACGTTTATTGAGGAAGGAATGAAGTTTTTTTGGCTTTCCGTCTGTGTTTTTCTTCGGGCACGTCTCGCTTCAAACACCAGCAATAGTCCGCCAGCATATTGATATCCCAGTTTCCCTGGTACCTCTCTTCCATTATTTTGATATCTTGGTGAAATCGTTCACCCTATTCCTCACTATAATCCCCGCAATTTTCAGGAAAATAGTCCCAGTGGGACCACAAAAAGTGCATTTTTATGGACATGCGCGACCCATGAGCTTTGAAAGCTTCCATCAAGTTTTCGACAACGGACTCGTATTCTGGACTTCTACGCTTGCCAAGAAAATCAGTGACAACTGATTTGAATGCCTGCCAGGCATTCTTCTCAGTTGGAGTCATTGCGTTTTCGAACTGAGTATCCTTGATCAAAGTTCGAATTTGAGGACCATCAAAAACCCCAGCATTTAGTTTAGCATCAGATATATGAGGAAATTTACTCTCGAGATATCGGAATGCTGAACCCTCCTTATTCATTGATTTGATGAAATTTTTCATCAAGCCCAGCTTAATATGAAGTGGTGGGAGCAAAAGTTTTGTTGGTGGTACAAGGGGCACTGAAACGACATTATGCGACCCAGGTTCAAAATTCTCTCTGGATGCCCATTCACGCTGTGCATAGTGCTTCTCATCCGCTCGGCTATCCCATTTGAAGAGGAAACATGGGTATTTCGTGTATCCCCCTTGCATTCCCAATACAAATGCCACAATCTGAAAAAAAATGAAAATATTTAAAGAATTTAGAGAATTTGTTCTATCAGATAAAAAAATCTATGCATTGGACTGTATCACTTCTGTGGGGAAGTTAAGTGTTCTTATACGCTCTCAAATAACCTTTTGAAAAACAACATAGTCAATAGCAATAGTTTACTTATGATATTAGTATTACCTTCAAATCTCCACAGATCCTCCAGTTATGTTGGTCGTATACGAGAGCATCCAGTAAAATTTTCATGTTATCGTAGCTCTCAGTAAGTTGTACGGAATGTGCTACAGGGACTAATGCAACCCTATTCCCAATGTTGAGAAGTACTGCTTTCAAACTTCGTTTAGACGAGTCTATAAATAGCCTCCATTCTGATGCGTTATATGGCAGGCCCAAGGATTCGATTAGCCCCTCAACATTGCAGCAGTACACTAAGGAAGGACTCCTTTGCGATTTTGTCGTCTGCTTCTAATTTACTTGATCTTAAAATTTTAGAATCCCTTTTTATCAAGAAATTAAATCCAGAACTAAACGATAGCGTTTCCTCGATAAAATTACATACTTCCTAACCAACCAACACCTTTTTAACGCAACTAACGCACTAACTTAAGTTGTTTTTTCCTTTCTCTCCACTTGTCATTTGTAACTTTTACCATCCAGGTTATTCCTTTTTAGAATTTTTTTTCAAATTTTTTAAATTTTAAACATTTTTAAACTTTTTAATTTTTGAAATTTAGTTTGTTTTATTTTTACTTTTTTGTTTTATAATCCAGATAGTTTTTTTTTTTTAACAACTTTTTAACTTTTTTTTGTATTAGATTTTATTATTGTACAGTTTGACTTTTGTATTTACTTTAGTTTTATGATTATTTTTTAGATGCTTCTATTTAGTCACTGAAGATGGCCCCTGAGTGGACCGAAACGTTTGGCCAGTAAATGTTGAGAGTCGTATCTCTTGTTTTCATATTCCTATTGAGGTTATATATATATATATATATATATATATATATATATATCCCTAATTTTTTTAAATTAGAGGTAATACGCTTCCGACCAAATACGTCATCAGTCTTAGATCGTATATAAAAAATAAAGGTAATGATGGGGTTGTTTAACTTCCTCTGTAAAATCTAAGTTCACATGACGGAGGGGACATACAGCTTCACGTGGGATCCGAACCACGGGTCGTTACATAATCTGGACGCAGAGAATGGTCTATCCAACTACACGGTGGAAAACAATGATTACCCCCCATGCACAGATGAAACTAATAGAGGTACAAAAATACTGATTGCTGCATCTTTTAGACAATTTATTTGTACGTCTAAACAAAACCATTCAATAGTTGGTGTTGCCTCCTTCTGCTTGGCTTCAAGTCGGCAAGGGTAGGAGGTGAGGAGAAACTCAAAAAGGTCAGTGTTGTACTCAAGATTTCGGAGGATTGTTTCGATGTGCTGCTCCATGGTCGGGCGGCAGAATCGGGTGGCTGGTGGTTCAGCAAGCATCAGGGATTCCACTCGGTCTTTCAGGATGGATCCTGAACGATTCTGCCGCCAGGCCATGGAGCAGCACATCGAAACAATCCTCCGAAATCTTGAGTACGACCCTAACCTTTTCGAGTCTCTCCTCACCTCCTTCCGTTGCCGACTGTAATTCACAGAAACTTGTTCCTGCATTCCAATTAATAACCTTTTAGGTAGAGATCCAAGGGCGACGTTTTCTATCTGCTTCGATGCCAGCCCTGCTGGCACCTTGTATAATTTAATCTTTACTCTGTTAATTGAGTATTTTACTGTGGCGTGTAGTAATTTTGTTCAATTTCTAGTTGTTTAGCAAAGCTTAATTTCACTCGGCTTTATTTTCATATCGACCCCATTCACAAGCAGTTTCTCCTGGAATGTGAAGTCGTGTATGTAGGAGTCCGAAGCATTCATATATCTTTTTAGAATTTTTAAATTTGTCCTTTATACTGCTTTCATCTTTACCTTGATAATAGCCCTCGGCAGTTTAAAAGGTGTCTTTCGCTTCTTTTGAAAAGTTGAGGACATTTTCCAGATAGGCTCGTAGGTGATAGTAAGCCGTTCCTGCCGAGATGTTGACCTGGTTTAAATACACGTCGCACTGACTGAATATGGAGTGTAGAAAGTTTGTTTCTGGAAATACAACGTATATGTCTTCGCAATCCGTTCCATCTGAATGTGCTATACGTAGTTTAGCGTACGTGCATACAGCTTGAATCACAAAAGGAGGGCCCCAGCTGGGGATCATGAATTCTATAGGGGCAGTCGGGGAGCTAATGATGTTTAACGGATTAATTGTAATAAAGTCACTGTGCTCAATAGAAACTTGAGTTGGAGGCATGTCAAAGAGGACAGCTCCGATTTACAACATTGTGAACTAGACGGATGGATGAAACGGGCCATGACGAGTCAGAAATAGAGGCACCTCTTTCAGCAAGTAGTAAACAGCCTATGATTCATGAGAGCAATGTCTTTAGCTTATATCAGTTAAAAAATGATCAGCCAAAGGTTTCAATCGCTTAGAACACTTCTTCTGTTTTGATGTCCTTTTACGTTTAACACCACCTGCTAGTAAGTAGGCCGGGCTGAAACTATAATTTTTGTTTGATTTTAATTTATCAGAGTGACTAACAGTTGGCTTTTGATATAAAAATAAGATTCCTGAAAAAATAATTGGTGGCCACCAACGTGTGTCCGGCCACCCCCGTTTTTGTAAAAACATCTAATGCCGCACTAGCAAAATCAGGAAAATGGCAATATCTCTTCTTCTGAACATGCTAGAGAGATGGTTTGCATAAAAAGATGCAGAATTTGATTTAGAACAAATTATTAAGAGTGGTATTTTCATAAAACCTTTAGTTTTTGAGTTATTTTAGAAAAACTAATTTTTTGGGCCCATAGACCCCCTTTCAACTGAATGTCAACACAATAAAACATTCTCAAGCTGCAAATTGACATGTATTAGTGGTTTTCAATCAGCAATCAAAATCAATCAAAATCAGCCATTTTAAATTCATTGAAAATGCTTTTTGACATTCCAAAACGCCAAACATTAAATTATACAATTAACAAATTGTCATTTTGTCATATTTTAGCATGATAAATAATAATCTAGAACTTAAAATATTTTTTAGACACAAAATCTTTCATTAATTTACGTGATCTAATTTTGTTTCTAATAAGACCATCTCTACGCTCATGACCTACAACAGCCAAGGATGCTTCAGTGACAAGCTTGATGTGCCTTTCAACATTCTGACTGTGGCACTCGTGATCCAGTTTCAATGCGGTATTAATGATATCACGCAGTTCATCATTACTGAATTCTTTTAATACAGGTGGAACAGTTTCCCATTGGGACATAGCAGACAGCTTGTGGTATGCAGAAGCTTTGAAATTGATGATTGGCTTTCTAAAGACCCTAACATTCTCATCTATAGCAGGATATTCATCAGTACCACCTTCATGATCCTCTTCATTCTCATCATCACTTTCAATTATTCCACCTGCAAAATCATTGCTACTACCAGATTCATCATCAAAATCCTCTATAACTCCCCTCAGACACAGAACTTTATTGACAGCACACCTCCTCACCTCTTCATCTTCATCAGCCAGCATTCCAACTAAAATATTTTCACCATGAGCAAAATAGCTGTTATTGTTTAATACGTCATAACAAATTTCTCTAATTTTCCTGTCAGGGAATTTATTTACTCTTTGGATCATATTGAATAGGTTTCTTGACTCATCACTTAGCCTCTTATTAGCCTTGATATTGAACCAACTGTGAAAGTATACTTTGATGATGAATTCTACTATGATTTTGAGGTTATTACTGGGTCTTTTTTATGAAACATAAAAGCGAAGAATTCTACAGGCTAAGGTGAGCCATCGAGAGTGATTTAGCAGGCCAACTTCTAAGAGTGCAAGGTCTTCATCCACTTCACCAGTAATAATTGCCCAGCAGATGCAGTATCCACAGTATTGGTCTGTTGATAAATTATTGACCACCTCATTTGGTAGAAGCACAAATGCAGGATAAGGTATAGATTTGAAGTCTACAACATTCCATTCTGACACATCCCCATTGAGCTGAGAACCAATAGGGCCAGAAAATTTGTCTGGACTTTTTGTTGTCCCATCTAAAGTTATGAAGATATGTCTAAGTGGCAATTCATTTAGATGCAGAAGACAAATATCCCACTGAAGAGGTTGCCCTAAAAACATTTCCAAATATCTGATTGACCCATGCATATGTCCTGTGTTAGTATTTGTCCCATCTGCTTTAACTAAGTTTAATTTGGCCTCAAGTTCTGTCCCTTTAATGATCTTATAAATGCCATGAGCAATGTCAATGCCTTTGCCACTCTCCGGGGTAAAATGATCGAGGTAGAAATCATCTGAAAATAAATGTAATTAATTTTACAATTAAATAAAAATGAAAAAGGAAGGAATAAAGTTAACTGGACAGTTGTCACTTAAAAATAATTTTTTTTAAGTAATTGAAATATTACTTTATAGTACAGTAATATAACAGCATAACGCCTATAACTGTATGACAATCATTTCCATTTACCTGGCTCTCCAGTAATGACATAATGTTCCTCTAGGATTGTGGATGTATAATACTTTTCATTTACTTTGTTAAGAGCAAGTGTAGCATCCTTTCTACCGTCAAAGCCAATGCCAGTCACTTTTTCAAATATCACTTCTTCTTCCTTCTTCCTTTCAGCTCTCAATTTAGCTCTCTCCCTTCTCAACTTGTTTCTGAAAAGTATTTCAAAAATATTGGCCATGCATTACTGCATTAGCATTATACAAATATACAAAATAAAAATGTCAGTGTCCTGTTTGAAACTAATTAATATAAATACAAAATAGAAATTTTGACGCTAATTAAAAATAATAGTAAATCTGGTGATTTAGAACTTATAGCAGAAGCTAAGAAATGTAATATCTAGAGTGATTAAAAACATACTTATCAATAACATTTTGTATGTTATCTGGGGTGATTACTCCAAAGTCCACCAATGTAGCAGAACCAATAGCCGCTCCTGCTCTATCACTTACTTGATATCTGTTAGGATATTTAAAGTAGATTTACATATCTATTGTCAATGAATAATTTATTGGTAATCTTAATCTCTTAGTCACAATGATTTCACTTTAAGCTGTATTAAAAGATTTATCTTTCAGTACTATACCTGTCACATGCTTCAGCTAATGAGCGTAATCTAGTTCTGTTCTGTAATGTTGAGACTTCTGGAACATAGTCTGCATCAAATGAATCATTACAACTGTCGCTATCTGTCAACTCAGGAATGTCCATAGGTTCAGGAGGATGAGGAGGAGGAACTGATTCTTTTGCTTTTTGAGATTGAATAACCCATGATTTGAATTTTAAGTCAGTGGCTGTTTCTGGGACTTCTTTCAGGGTACAGTAACCATGCCTAGTTGTTTTCTGGTCCTACAAAGTGATTATATTTCATTACACTATAATGTATCTTTTATCTATGGGTCTCTATATGTAAATTGAAATTCTTACAAAAATGAGAAAATACTAAAATATTACTTATCATTAACATCATTAATAGTGTATATTGATATTACTAACTTATTAAATGCACTTTAAAAATTGTAGCAAATTATTAATAATTGATAATATTAATAATTGATAATTAATTAATATTAATTAATAATTTACAACTTGAAATTCAATCAACAGACCTACCTCATAAAACTGGTAATCAGATTCAGTCATTTTTAGTAAGTGCTTTTTCTCTGTATCTGCCAACAGTTTGTGATCATGTTGATATATGTCAAATAAAACGTTTACAGTTTTCAGAAAATCATCCAGATCTTGATGATATTTAGGTCCCCTTTTCTTTTTGTCATACTTCAGAAGGCGGTTGAATTCCTTTATTTGGGTTTTCAGTCGGCTCTGTATGGCATTTACTGATATTGGATAAACATTATATGTGACCCACAATTTATGCAATTCCTCAGAAGTAGCTCTCAGTACAGCATCTGTTTTATAGTCTCCGAAACGCAAACACGTTTCAATAACTTGCTTCAACGTAGGCAATTTCCCTAAAGGAAACTGTTCTGGTGGCATAAAACGTACATCACCAAGTACTTTAGCAACTGTTTTCCTTGTAGAAGTCATACTTTATATTGTAAATGTTGAATTCAATGACAAATTGCAGTTGGAAACTTATAACAAAGGCACCTGAAAAAAAAACAAGTTTTCAATTTATTACGTTTAAAAAAAGTTCATGAAGCAGCCCCACCCTCTATTCTTTAATCAAGCATAATGGATGCAAGACAACAAGGAAAAGTCATATCATGTGATCACTATGTCCATGTGAACATCCTTTTAGGGCAATGTTAGTAATCAAAAAGCCAAATCATGCTTATTTTAGAATTTCTTTTGTCACTAAGGTCCGTCGAAAGGGGGTCTATGGGTCCCCAAAATTAGTTTTTCTAAAATAACTCAAACACTAAAGGTTTTATGAAAAAATACCACTCTAAATAATGTATTCTAAATCAAATTCTGCATCTTTGGTATGCAAACCATCTCTCTAGCATGTTCAGAAGAAGAGATATTGCCATTTTCCTGATTTTGCTAGTGCGGCATTAGATGTTTTTACAAAAACGGGGGTGGCCGGACACACGTTGGTGGCACCAATTATTTTTTTCAGGAATCTTATTTTTATATCAAAAGCCAACTGTTAATGACTCTGATTAATTCTATCTTGAGTTTCAGCCCGGCCTACAGTAGTAACCCCTTGTTCTTTTTCCCGACAGGCTTCTTCTTCTCACCACCACGCATTTTTCTCTTTGCATCTTTGATGATTTCGTTCCGTGTACGCTTTAATTGCTTTTTTAGAGTTTCTTTAGGCTTAGTACCCGCCATTATGTCTTCTACCGTGTTAAGACCTGATTGTAACGCTTTTCTTCCGAGATATCTGGCACCCCTTTTCATGGGGACAGCCGTACGCAGTATGGTTGAAAAAAAATGGATCCAAGTCCACTCCCACGCCGGTATCTCACCCCTTGATAGATTATGAAAGGCCTTCGGGTCATTATACCACAGTGCGACGAAGGTACAGCTTCACTGTTAAGCTCCCGTCACCGAATATAAAACTTTTCTCCTCAATCATTCTTATATGTATTGAGATATTTGTTAATAGATTACTTGCGACGTTGACATAATGAGGCTTGTCATATGTAATACTCAAGCTCCTTTCTCTGATTGGGAATGTGAGGGATGCGCAGCAGGCACGCCTGGGTATCCCCGACAAACTGATGCGCCACGATATTACTGTAAATATAGCCTGGGGGAGGACAGCCATCGTTCAATTTCTCCAATTTCAGCTGATACATTAGACTGCACAAGTCATGTTGTTTCGTGAAAGGTATCTCTTTGTAGGGCTGCTCCATATCGGCCATCGATTATAATTTTGAACAGTTCTTTGTCTTTAATATTTTTGTTAGCCTGTTATTTTAGGGTCAGAGTATGTGCAAGGGTATCTTTGTTTACGATTTCGTATACTAAATCAGCCGTAAGATTTGAGCTTTTCAAACTACCGTTTAAGTCTCTCATAACATCCTCGGCCGCACCATAATGACCTGGCCTTAGTGTTACTACTGTAGTGTAATACTGTGCCTCCCCACTCCGGGCGGCACGCATGGTCTCGTCCCGAGTTACACCTGCCTTTTCACATTCATCACGGTCTCTAAGAACTGTGAAAACGGATTCTTTATTTTCAATACTTAAAAACTTAGTAGCCAATTGAATCTCGCATATTCCAATCTCATACGAATCACGACCCAGTTCGATGGGACCGTGGAGTTCTGTTACAAAGTTGGCCAGAGTGTTGCCAGGATGTACAGACAGAGAAGAAGAGGACGGGAGTGTGACGTACAAGTGGTTAGGCGCCATGTTACGTACTATTTAAGCTTCATTATTGCATCAGCTTTTATATAGGTGCTGAAGCTTTCTGGGTACCCTAGCCATTTCACCAGGTACATTTTTCTCTTTCCTGATCCTTTGTTACCTAAATTTTTTTAAAATTTCAAACACAATTTTTCATAAATTAAATGCCACTTTGTGCAGCTCCTCCCTGTAAAAGCCTCCTGCAATTTCTTCCACATTCAAATATTCAACTTAATACAACATTATCTCGTCTTTAGGCCCTAACTTCAAAAATCTCACGTGTCCAACGTTGCTCAAAATCCCTTCGCGAATTTATTTCTCGAACGCGAGAGCCTTACAAAATCATCGATTTTGAAACGCGCAGAGTGTGGTGGCGTTCTACGAGCGTCTTTACTCATTTCATGCTCTGCGTACGTCCTCTTTCTAAAATTTCGTTAGGTATTGTCCCAATCGCACGGTTGATGATGCCAGCGAATCCAGAATGTTTATATATCTGTATGTGTTTTATGTGTGAAATAGCGATGCATACGTTCCTTTATGGTACGTTGAACTCTTTTAGCTAAAGAAGCGTTATGTATAGATTTGCTAGTGTAGTAACTGATATTAAACTCTGTCAACATGCTCTGAAAAGCTCGGCTATAATTCTTTCCCCATGTCCGTACAAAAATAGCCTCGTTGGAATTAACCACAAATATTTAGAGAATACGTCTATTATGAAGAGGATGTAGCGGTAGCTGCCATTATACACTGACTATCTCTGCATGTCTCTTAAGTGCGCTTGCCAAATAGAGTCAATCGAGGCCGCTGTTGTCTTGGTTGCTTTAAACCTTTTTCTCACCGGCTTATGAAGTGAATAAGCATCATCCTCCCGGAAAAACCTCTCAACATCTTTTTTCCCTACTCCCTCAGTATAAACACCTCTGTACAGTCGATCAACGCCGTCGTAGGAGGTTGGGCTAGAAATGTCATAATATCGTTTTCTTAATATGTTAGCAATTTGTACGTATTTTAGAGGTACGCTGGGAGGGTTGACTGTTATTGTTTGGTCTCTTCTTTCTTCTCTTCAGAGATGCCACCGCTGGGGGTGATGGCGTGCTCAGTTGTGGCACATGCGAGGCTTGCTCCAAGTCTTTTAACCTGTTCAGATTTCCTATTAATGTTTTGGGGGCATTTATTTGTTGTAGTCTTGCTTTAATATGCTTTCATCCTGATGGTGAGAGCCTATCCCACTTTCTCACCAGATCATGGACGATGTCAACGATATTCGAACCCTGTACCTTTGTTCCTTTAACAATGACCTCACCTGTATCGGTCCACTGTATAATGGGATCCTCACTCAATAGATTATAAAGATTTAAGCCTTTATTCCTCAATGTATATGGGAGACTGCTTTTTAATACATGTTCGATATGTTGTGGGGTCGATCCGTTATTCTTTGACTGGTCATCTCTAGCCGCGAACCCAGGTCCTATGTCTCCATCTTTCGCGTCGTCTGCGCTGTGCCTTATAATTATGGAGATCTCTGCCGGATTCTTATAATCTTCATACTCATGAAGAAATTTCTGCAGAGCCTTTTGGTATAAGATTCGTTTCTCATCAGGTGACTTTTCACTCTTTAATAGGTCTAAGAATTCGCTTTCCATTTTTTTAAGCCTGCTTTTACGGGGTTCTAAAACCGTATCTGGACTCTTTGAGCTTTGTAGTGAAGCATACACCTCGTGTGGTGTCACGACTACTTTCTTCATTATATTAATCTAGTCAGTAAAAGCCCCAAAACTGAAAACAAGATGGGGAGGAATGAACCCAACTTTGTACTATAATTCGTTTTTTCTTACCCACAGTTTGACATTTACGAGCTAGTGTGCGCATTATGCTCTTGAAACGACGTAAGCGGGCCTTCTGAGGGGGTTTCATTGGTACATTACATATTATTATTTTAAGACAGATTTCACAGATGCATTTTAAAAAGTCTGAGACAATATTTTTAACAAACATCTGTTGCAATGTCCGGGGCAGTCGATGATAGATTTTTATTAATTCATGGTATTTCTTTAGCCGCTTTGTCATTCCGGAATATACAGCCTCGTTTGGGAATATATTCGTTCTTAGAAGCACCCTAAACGCGTTTCGCGGATGAAGGTCACAAAGCAAATATCCGTAACGTTGGCTTGTAGCTTCTTTATAAACTTCCAAAAAATCCTTACGCTAATTCGGGAACATTTGATTGGCTAATACCCCAATTTGTGACACATCTCTACGTTGCGCGAATAAGACTAGATATTGTGTATTTAACGACACATCACGCATGTATCTATTTTTGAAAAATAGATTCTGGTTGATAAAGAATACGCTTATGTTAAGACGGTGGGAGAACACTGTAAATGTCTCGGCAAACGTTTTATCCATTTCTAACATGAGATCGTCAATTACAATGACTGTATGTTCATTTCCCTTTAACGAATTAACGTCATATACGCCTTTGTGGAACAAAATATCATCTTGGTAGTCGTTGAATACTGACTGGTATGTCGTATAGCACCATATGACTTTATGCACAAATTTTGAGAACATTTTAAGCATAAACACAGTTTTACCACATCCTGTAGGGCCAGATATCATACATGTGGGCTCGCTCGTGAACCTGAATTTTTCTAATATTCTACAATCTTGTTTTTCCTCTTCTTCCTCAGAACCGTGAATGACGATGAGGCGCTACGCCAGCAACATGTCTCCAACATCGATATTACAGATGATTCCGATGACCGTGTAGTTGTGGCTACAGGCTCCACTTCGGCTAGCGAACCCCCAGCAGCGACACCTGTAGCACCCCCACGCGACAATTCGAGGAGAAATGATGAAGTTGATGATGAATCGCCTTCCACGTCAGGTATAAAGCGTGCCAGGAGTGCGCCGGTTGTTAGACTCCCAGTAATAGAGCCCGAACTCTCTACATCTTGGACACAACCCCGACACTAGTTCCTTCCTCAAATAAAAATGTGCCCCCCTTATTCCTGTTCAATTCCGGTCATACCCTCCACAGCACCAGCTTCTCGTTCTGTAGAGGATGATATAACATTCGAGCTGGTGCGCACCGCCACCCCCACCCCAGCCCTGACTAGAAATCGGTACGTAGTCAGGATCGACCCGCGAACCATGTGTAGCAATAGTGCTGAGCACGGACTACGGCGCGTAGTTGAGCGTACTGTGGAGCGATGACGAGTCAGATGACGGGGATATAGATGAGTTTTGGGTAGTAATACCATACAGGCGCTTGACCGCTGTAGATATAGACTATATTATGGGTCGTATAATGCAGGCATCTCAAAATAGCAACGCCTTCAACATGGACAGCTTCACAATAGATTTTGACCTGGTATTCCGTGTTGCGGCTACACCTTATACTCTTAACTTCAATTTTCAGGCTATTTACAGAAGGCATATAAACACCGAGCGTGGTTGCGGCTTTATAGCAGTAGTCTTAGCATTTACTGTACTAAATGCCTGGGTCAAAAAATTTGGTTGCCTATGGTTGTGCAGCGTGCCCGTAAACTGGCAGCAGATTGCAAGATCGAGTTTGAAGGTAATATGGGTCCTGAAGAGCTGAGAAGGGTAGAGCAGGTAATGAATGTTCGTATGGTTGTATTTGGAATGGATGATCGTCGGAGGACTGTGTATGTTTTTAAAAGCTGTGAGAAACCGTACAAGACCCCTACTTATTTTAGGGCTGTCAGGGACAACGTATCTACCCATCTGTAATATAAGGGACCTTTATGTGAGTTATGATAAAAGTCGAAAATATGGAAGGCATCATGATTTGTGGAAGGGATGCCTCGCGTTTGCGGACGATATAGTGAAACATTGTAAGGATTGCCACATGGTATGTGAGCAGTGTAAAAGCTCCAAATGTGTAGTTGAAGCTGAGAAGAGGGACTCTAATGTGTGTAGACGCACATTTTTCAATAATAACTGCTTTGAGCTCCATAAGTCAATTGGCACTTGCAGGAAAATGTGAATTTGGTATGTTTCATATGATGAATAATTGGGGGAAATTCACGCATAAATGCGATGAAATTAACTGTTCTACATATCATGAGAAATGTAAGGCAGATGGTATAAAGCATGTATGCTATATATAAGATGCTAAGCCTAAAAATAGACCTTGTATAACTGGGTACTACAATATAGAAGCATTTTCGGTTGCTGAAACCAAAGAGGTTATTCCACATCTACTTGTGAGCTAGACTATCTGCGATGAGTGCATGGAAGTCGAATGTGATGAGTGTCACAAGTGTGGCAAACGAACAAACGTTTTTAAAACAATCGCACACGACAACCCCGTGAAACTTTGTGTCCTATATTATCAAGTTAGCAGACAAGTTAAAAAAAATGATTGTATAGTCTTGCCCATAACGGCGCAAAATTTAACACACAATTCCTTTATAAGAAACTTCTTGAACACGAGTCATCGGAGATATTTACAGGTAATCCCTTGAAAAACGGAAACAAACTTATACAGATGCAAATAAGAGGTAATGTACAATTTAAAGACACTTTATTATTCACATCTTGTAAATTAGCAAAGCTACCCAAGGTGATGGGCGTAGGCGCCGAAGTTTCAAAAGGATTTTTCCTTTACACTTTCCTCACTAGGAACGCTTTAAATTACGTAGGACTACCACCCCTCAAACATTACTTTAACTATGCCAACATGAGTGATTGTGAGCGTAAAGATTTTGATCGGTAGTACAAAAGTTTTAATGAAGAAATTCCATACAATATAGCGGATGAATCCGTTATTGCGTGGTATGTTTTCAGGCCTTTAGAAGGATGTACAATTCGTACATAGACCGGTTCAACTGCGATCCACTGCAAGTCGCAACCACAATCGCCTCATTGTGCTTTACGGTGTTGAAGAACAATTTCATGCCTAAAGACACACTTGCCGTCATTCACAGAAGCACTCCCCGCAGTTATGGGCATAAGGCTATTTACTGGCTCATACACCTACAGCAACAGACCGGTGTATACATAAAACATGTCCGAAACACAAGTGAAGTGGCCATTAAGGTTAATGGTCGTTTTTTTTTGGGTGGATGGTCTAAGCGAAGAACATGTCACTGGTGAGAAGACAGCGTACTCCTTTAACGGGTGCTGGGGGCATGGATGCCCACGTCCTGAGTGTGGAATCGCAGGAGATATCCATGGTAGATCTCCTGCCGACAGTCCTACATGGACCCGCACCCGGGATCAGCTTATAGGTTCCCAGTTCACTCACACTGTCTTGTGGGAGCATGAATATAATGGAATGGAAACATATGGGGAGTACCGCGAAGAAATTAACCCCATCAAACGTTCAATGGTGTTGGATCCTCTCAGATGCGGCGATAGCTTGTTCGGTGGGCGTACAAATCCATTGAAGCTATACTTTCCACCTGCGGAGGGCGTGAAACTCCATTATTACTTCTGCTCTTCATACTCCTACATGATGAAGAACAATCCGTACTCCGTAGGAGCACCTGAAAAACTGGTAGGTCCCGACCTGCCCCCCATCGAAGAGTTCTCAGCAAATTTCAACGAGAACTATTTCGGTCTTTCTTTCGTAGACGTGCTCCCCCCTCACGATTTATGGATGCCGAGCTTACCCGTCGTTATAGACCACAAGCTCATATATCCCCTGTGCGTGAAGTGCGCAGAGGAGAACAACGGGACCTGTAATCACACAACCAACCAGCGGGAGATCAGACGTGTATATTCAAGTCCTGAGCTGTCCCTAGCCGTTCGCCTCGGGTACAGAATATTGAAGATATATGAGGTGTGGAGGTTTCAGAAGCTCCCCAACCTTTTCACGCCATATATAAATACTTTTTTGAAGGATAAGGTAGAAGCATCAGGGTATCCGCGAGGAGTTAAAACCGAAAATGAAAAATCGGCGTATATTCAGCACTACCGTGATCGTAAAGGGATACAAATTGACCGGTCCCAAATTGTAAAGAACCCTGGCAAGCGCTTTAGTGCAAAGTTGTGCCTAAATGGTCTTTGGGGGAAATTTGCACAGAATACATGCAAGGGGAACGTCCATCTAGCACAAAGTTATAACGAGGTGTGGGATTATGCCAACGCTTCCGATAAAGAGATCATGGAGATCATGAATATAGGTAATACGTACATAATAAAGTACAACATTACCGAATTGGCTACATCTATATATATATATATTTCTCGTTCGTATTTCTTATCCTATTATTATTTTTTGATCATATATATATTCCATCGTTTCATTGTATATTTATTTTGATTATATATTCATCGTATAATAAATACGAACGAAATATATATATATATATATATATATATATATATATATATATATATATATATATATATATATATATGATACACACAGACCGCGAATGGAACAAGGAACTCTTCTGGGATAATTAAATCCACTATAGTCCGAATAAGTAATGGTAAATGACAAATACCATAGTTTTTCTTTTTCATGATGCAAGCCCGACGTGGATAAAAAACTCAGGGAACCATTCTGAGTTCATTCCCATCATGAAACGGACATGTTATGTGCCTTGAAAAGTGGACACTCAATTATGCCAGTTGAGGTTTAAGTTTTGGTTTTGGCTAAAAATATAATAGTTACCCCTTTTTCTTTGATTTATTCAATCCGACGTGAATGCAACGAGTCTTTTACTTATATTGAGATTCTAAATGTAGTGGGGCTAGGCTGCTTTAAACCCTAGATCCATGTCCCAAAGCTGGATCCTGTCTGCTTTGCAGATAGCTGGTGAGGGAAGCTATATTTATGGGACCTCTTTGCGAGAGACCCGTTGCCCACGTCGGGCTTGCATCATGAAAAAGAAAAACTATGGTATTTGTCATTTACCATTACTTATTCGGACTATAGTGGATTTAATTATCCCAGAAGAGTTCCTTGTTCCATGTACGGTCTGTGTGTATCATAAAAACTCAGGGAACCATTCTGAGTTCATTCCCATATATATATATATATATATATATATATATATGTAAAAAGTGAACAATGAACAATTCCTACACCATCGTTATATGGATTCATTGTCTTCATGCAGAACTTATGTTCGTATAGTTTTATGTTGAATGTTCATTTTTACATAAGAAACCAAAATCGCCTAAGCGAGTTTTTGGGTAGAATTTCAATTTATACTTCTTTATTCATTACTGTATTTCCCTAATTCATCTTAATTCATGTTTTTTTGACCGCTATCCTTTATTCATCTACCTATTGTCTACTTATGCCCTATCAACTTATCAGTCTATTTTTACTCGTGTCAATCTATGAAACGCAAAACTTTTGCCTTCGTTCTAAAACGCAAAAATACGTTCTCGTATTATTTTTAAAAGTGCGTTCAACCCTCGCAAGATATTCATAAACGCTTAGTAAGTATTATCAGAAATTCCACTCATCCCAGCATAATTTGAACGCTTCTAAGATAAAAAAAGGTCTCCTTTCGCTTTGATTCGAATGTATAACATTATAGCATATTATTTCAGTAGTAGATACGTCAATTAACAATTTGCTAAAATTGTAATTAAATGTAATCCTTTAATATAATGTAATTGATGTAATGTACTTTAATGAAACTGTAATGAACAATAACTTGTAATGTACTTCAGTGAAACTAATTAAATGTAATGATTTAATTTATAATGTAAGAATGTACTTTAATGGAATTGTAATTAAAAAGTGAATATGAATTAATTGGTAGTTGTAATCCATAATTGTAATCATAATTGTAATGAACCAAAACTAATACGTACTCAGGCATGTACTCAAAATTGTGCTGATGTGCTAATACGAAATAATATCGCCTCTATAAATGTCGAATCAGCGATACTACTGTCTTTTTTATTTTTTATTTTTTTAGTTGAAATCATGTGTTTAAAAAGGGGGGAAATTTAACCTTCAACTGTTCTCCCCAAAACATTTAAGTTATATTATACGTATATTTGTAAAAATACGACACTTCAAGATTAGACATCTTAAGATTAACACTTCATTATAGAACTTCATTTAAGGCACTTCTAGATTAATCTTCATCATTTGTACTTGATATTAGCACCTCATTAGGGGGGGCAGAGGCCCCTTGCCTCCTTAACTTAAGTATTTTTAGATTCCGGCCTGAGCCATGGTCGAAAGAGGTCGAACCTCTACCCCTGTAAATTCAGAGAAGTACCTGTAATTTTTAAGAAGTAAACTACACTTTAAGAAGTTTTTATCTTTTTCCTTCGAGCCGTGCTCGCTTCAGAACTTAGTCAGAAAAGTCGATAATTATAAAAAGAGAAGAATTAATAAGCAGAAAGAAAAGAATTAACAGAGTGTCGACCCCCTAAGGCGACCGAAAAGAATTATAGAAAAGTATAAAGAAGAAGCATCCGTTGCAGCCTCCCTAACTAGAACCCCCTTCGAATCCGAACCGACAAAGGGCCATAAAGGGGGGGTTAACATATATATATATTATATATATATATATATATATATATAATAAAATTATACAAAACGATGTAGTATAATCATCAATATATTAGTACAGGGAAAAAAAAAATATATATATATATATTATATATAATTATATATATATATATATATATATATATATATATATAATATATATATATATATATATGATGATGATTATACTACATCGTTTTGTATATTTTTTATTATATATATATATATATATATATTTCTCGTTCGTATTTCTTATGCTATTATTATTTTTTGATCATATATATTCCATCGTTTCATTGTATATTTATTTTGAATATATATTCATCGTATAAGAAATACGAACGAGAAATATATATATATATATATATATATATACACAGTATATATATATACACTGCGCCCTCGATATATGCGAGGGATAGGTTCTGCTGAAACCTCGCATAATGCAAATTCGCATATATCGAACTTATAGTTAAATGAAAAAAATAGGGATGCGTTCCACAACCAGTTTTTTTTAACCCTCCCGGCACCCCCAACAATAAATATGCCACTTTTTTATACCAAAAACATTCACCAAGATAACAGTAATGCTATATTACATCAATACTGTACAGTATAAATATTAAAGGACATAGTAAGCTGAAGACCCAGTACTAGGCAGAGGACGTTTACAAGCCATGTCTACAATAAACAGCAAGACAAAACTGGAAAAAGCACTAAAAAATAGTGAAAAACACAACACAGTCTAGAGCACAACGCACACGCTATAACGGTTTATGCGAGACTTCTTGTTGTTTGGCGGGAACACGTCGGTGCGCTCAGCGGCTCAGCAATATTTCACACTAGGTGGCGCATAAATGCGAATTTTTTCCGCATATACTGAATTCTTGGTAGAAATAGGGTCTTCGCATAACAGCGAATTCGCATTTGCTGAAGACGCATATATCGAGCGCGCAGTGTATATATATATATTAGTGATGGGACGATACCTAAATTTCAATCGATGCCGATTCCGATTCCGATGCCAATAAAATGTCCCGATTCCGATGCCGATTCCGATTCTCAGTATTTTTATAGATAAGAGTTTACTTGGTGCTCTTCGGAAAACTATACCTATGTAGTCCTATTTTATTTATTTGTAAGACGAACTATATAAAGTAATAGTATGGTAATATCACCTTAGAATCTAATTGATTCGGTTGTAAATATAAGAAACAAATATATCTGTTAGATTTAATCTTATTAAAGAAATTGATTAAAGGATTGATAGCTGCAGTCACGCTGCTATAGTTTTGTGTCTCATGGGTATTGCATCATGTATTGAAACATGGAATAGTTGCTTTCATTGGTTAGATCTGACGTTGCCATGTGTTGCAAGATGAAATAATTAAATACTAAAAATTAAAATCTTCTTTTGAATTGAATAAATTGCTATGAATAAAAATACTAAATTTAAGTCTTCAATATTGAATATCAGAATATCAGTAATCAAATTGCAAATGAAAATTAAATTTGTGCTCTGAAAAGAAAAAATAATTTAAGTAATAATTAGTTCATTTTTGTCACTAAATGACAAAGAATCGTTGTAAGAATCGAAAGTCGTAACCAAATTCTTACGATTCCGATGCCGATGCCGATTCCTGAAAAACACTCGATTCTTCCGATTCTCGATTCCGATTCCGATTAATCGTCCCATCACTAATATATATATATATATATATATATATATATATATATATATAATATATATATATAGATAGATAGATATATATATACAAAATATACAAAACGATGTAGTATAATCATCAGTATATTAGTACAGGAAAAATAATATATATTATTTTTCCTGTACTAATATACTGATGATTATACTACATCGTTTTGTATATTTTGTATATATATATCTATATATCTATCTATATATATATTATATATATATATATATATATTAGTGATGGGACGATTAATCGGAATCGAGAATCGGAAGAATCGAGTGTTTTTCAGGAATCGGCATCGGCATCGGAATCGTAAGAATTTGGTTACGACTTTCGATTCTTACAACGATTTCTTTGAAAAAGAAAAACTATGGTATTTGTCATTACTTATTCGGACTATAGTGGATTTAATTTTCCCAGAAGAGTTCCTTGTTCCATGCACGGTCTGTGTTTAACATATAATTTTCTCAGGGAACCATTCTGAGTTTGTGTGTATATATATATATATATATATATACACACACACATTTAACTGCAATGACCGCGCAGTATATTAACGTATATAAACGACGTAAGTATAGAGGAGTGTTCTGCACACAAGGAAGAGAAATAACAAACAAATGAAAAATAAGGCACCCGCCCGGGAATCGAACCCAGGATCTTCCGATTGCCGGTCAGACGTGCTAACCACTACACTACGGAGCCACGATAGTCAGAAATTGTAATTCTCCTACATAGGGCATAAACCAATGCCTTGAGAGGGCACCCTCGCAAATCGTGAATATGTACATTTAACTGCAATGACCGCGCAGTATATGTAGGAGAATTACAACTTCTGACTATCGTGGCTCCGTAGTGTAGTGGTTAGCACGTCTGATCGGCAATCGGAAGATCCTGGGTTCGATTCCCGGCGGGTGCCTTATTTTTCATTTGTTTGTTATTTCTCTTCCTTGTGTGCAGAACACTCCCCTATACTTACGTCGTTTCTATACGTTAATATACTGCGCGGTCATTGCAGTTAAATGTACATATTCACGATTTGCGAGGGTGCCCTCTCAAGGCATTGGTTTCTGCCCTATGTAGGAGAATTACAACTTCTGACTATCGTGGCTCCGTAGTGTAGTGGTTAACACGTCTGACCGGCAATCGGAAGATCCTGGGTTCGATTCCCGGGCGGGTGCCTTATTTTTAATTTGTTTGTTATTTCTCTTCCTTGTGTGCAGAACACTCCTCTATACTTACGTCGTTTCTATACATATATATATATATATATTTCCTGTACTAATATATTGATGATTACACTGGTATGCATCAATTTTGCTGTCAAGGGTTTTGTAAGTGATTCTTATAGAGTTTTTCCTGCTGATTTCGAATCTGTAATCCGTTTTTCTCAATCAGCTCGTTATCCGGCTATGGCCTCATAAGTAAAATAGAATTTTTCGTGATTTTGTCAAAGCGGAATTGGAACAGTAACATCATCACTTGTTTCACTTGTATAATATCTTTTTTTACTTTTCAGGCATATAGATAAAATATTTCATAATGAATAGAGCGTGTAAAAATGATCCCAATAAATTCTGCTACATATGTGGGACGGTTACCATGCCAAATAACCAGTCCCAAATCACTAAATTTGTGAAGACAATGTATAGAGCATACTTTGGAATTAAGCTGGGGGACCAGGACAAAAATTTCGCCCCTCATATGTGCTGCAAGACGTGCATTGAAAATTTGAGAAGATGGAGCAATGGGAGAGCGAAATCTTTGCCTTTTGGAATTCCCATGATTTGGAGAGAAGGAAAGGATCACGTGACAGATTGCTATTTCTGCATGACAAACCTCCAAGGTGGGCTTATAAATTTATTTTTCTTAAATATTTTGAAATCCTCGTATGAAACTTGACATAATATTCACCATAATGTAATATTCACCATATATAGCATAATATTCACCATAATGGTAATCATACATTTACATATACATATTGTTATAGAAAATACATTTACACATACATATTGTTATACAAGTTACATTTACATATACAATGATTGTATATTTTCTTTCTTTTTCATTCATATTGTCCCCGAAGGGACTATATGAATGAAAAAGAAGAAAATATACAGACTCCATCGACCTATTTCATATCTTACAGACCGCAGCCTTCCCTCACGAGCCGCCACTGTCTGAATGCTTCTTCTATTTCATATGCAAGTTTTATATCCATGTTCTGTGTTTCTATTTTCAGGAGTTAACAAGAAGAATAAACACATTGTTGTATACCCTGACATTCCTTCTGCTATGAGACCTGTACCCCATGGTCCTGGAATTCCAATACCCGACCCACCTCAAACCCTGGACTTCGATGATTCTGATGATGAATCAATGACCAATGCCAATGACCAGTCCCAGTGGTATATACCTCAAAATACCGCTTCAAATGAGCCGAGGCCTCTCAACCAGGCCAAACTTAATGATCTTACCAGGGATTTAGGACTTTCCAAATTAGCTGCCGAGATCTTGGGCTCACGACTTCGAGAGGACAACTTGCTGGCTCCGGGAACAACATTCTCCTGGTATAGGAAACGAGAGGAAGAATTCCGCAAGTTTTTTGCAGTGCACGAAAATACCTCTTCCTTAGTGTACTGCTGCAATGTTGAGGGGCTAATCGAATCCTTGGGCCTGCCATATAACGCATCAGAATGGAGGCTATTTATAGACTCGTCTAAACGAAGTTTGAAAGCAGTACTTCTCAACATTGGGAATAGGGTTGCATCAGTCCCTGTAGCACATTCCGTACAACTTACTGAGAGCTACGATAACATGAAAATTGTACTGGATGCTCTCGTATACGACCAACATAACTGGAGGATCTGTGGAGATTTGAAGGTAATACTAATATCATAAGTAAACTATTGCTATTGACTATGTTGTTTTCAAAAGGTTATTTGAGAGCGTATAAGAACACTTAACTTCCCCAAAGAAGTGATACAGTCCAATGCATAGATTTTTTATCTGATAGAACAAATTCTCTAAATTCTTTAAATATTTTCATTTTTTTTCAGATTGTGGCATTTGTATTGGGAATGGAAGGGGGATACACGAAATACCCATGTTTCCTCTGCAAATGGATAGCCGAGCGGATGAGAAGCACTATGCACAGCGTGAATGGGCATCCAGAGAGAATTTTGAACCTGGGTCGCATAATGTCGTTTCAGTGCCCCTTGTACCACCAACAAAACTTTTGCTCCACCACTTCATTTAAGCTGGGCTTGATGAAAAATTTCATCAAATCAATGAATAAGGAGGGTTCAGCATTCCGATATCTCGAGAGTAAATTTCCTCATATATCTGATGCTAAACTAAATGCTGGGGTTTTTGATGGTCCTCAAATTCGAACTTTGATCAAGGATACTCAGTTCGAAAACGCAATGACTCCAACTGAGAAGAATGCCTGGCAGGCATTCAAATCAGTTGTCACTGATTTTCTTGGCAAGCGTAGAAGTCCAGAATACGAGTCCGTTGTCGAAAACTTGATGGAAGCTTTCAAAGCTCATGGGTCGCGCATGTCCATAAAAATGCACTTTTTGTGGTCCCACTTGGACTATTTTCCTGAAAATTGCGGGGATTATAGTGAGGAACAGGGTGAATGATTTCACCAAGATATCAAAATAATGGAAGAGAGGTACCAGGGAAACTGGGATATCAATATGCTCACGGACTATTGCTGGTGTTTGAAGCGAGACGTGCCCGAAGAAAAACACAGACGGAAAGCCAAAAAAACTTCATTCCTTCCTCAATAAACTTTTTTCCATATTCATTGTATGAATAAAAGTATTTATTCACACAATGTTTTCATTTTTCACGAGTGTTCTTATAATATTACTCGTATCTACAGTGTTTAAGCTAAAAAAATCAATAAATTTGGGGATAAAATTGGACTTATAATAAATGGCCAATAGAGAAAAAACCTGACCTGATTGAGGAAAACCAATGTCATTTTCGAATTCAGCATGGTCGAATTATATAATATGAGTTGAAAAAACCCTCACAGCAGACAAAACAATTTCATATGCATACCAGTGTTATACTACATCGTTTTGTGTATTTTTGTTTATATACCGTATATATATATATATATTTCTCGTTCGTATTGCTTATGCTATTATTATTTTTTGATTATATATATTCCATCGTTTCATTGTATATTTATTTTGATTATATATTCATCGTTCGTATTTCTTATGCTATTATTATTTTTGATCATATATATTCCATTGTATATTTATTTTCTATATATTTCGGGAAATTGAATTCATTAATTCGTCTAAATAAACAGAATTATGTAATGGTGTTTTATTTAATTCTTTTGGTTGTACAAGACGTTTAATTACATCAAATGGCTGCCTTCTAAAACGGCTGACGGATTTCTAAGCCAACTGCCAAAGATATCTGGATAGCACAATCTGGTAACCCTAATAATGTACACCTGAACAAGCCATTTACGCCTTCTAAGTCAACTGGCTGTTTAAGCCAGAATATATGCTTTAATTAAATAAATAAACGGAATCTGGCAATTCAATAATATACACCTGGACAAGCCATTTACGCCTTCTAAGTCAACTGGCTGGTTAAGCCAGAATATATGTTTTAATTAAATAAATAAACGCAATCTGGCAACTCAGCCCTAATAATGTACACCTGAACAAGCCATTTACGCCTTGTAAATCAGCTGGATGGTTAAGCCAACTGGTGGATCAAACCTGAATATATGCTTTAATTAAATAAATAGCGCAATCTAGTAGCTCATCCAGATAAGCCAACTGGATGATTAAGCAAGCTGGCTGATTAGGAACATATTAAAACAACGGCCGCTCGGCTGAAGTCTTAATATGGGCTTGGCTCCTGCAGGCGAACACGTCTCTTCCTCTCTCTCTCTCCTCCTCTCTTTCTCTTGGGGAATAACTCCGCCTCCAAGTTGCATAACCCTTGTTGCTCTTGCAACATTCCCCCTTCTCCCCTTGTGTGTGTGTGTGTGTGTGTGTGTTGTAGAAGATGCATGATGTCATGAAACACAATGTTTAAAAACTCAAAGTTTGAGAAGTATTTCGAACATGTTTAATTTTATTGAAATTTTCATGGCTTATAATTAGCAGCTATTTTGTAAAATTATTGTATTATAGGTTACACAACATTATGTATTTGTAGTGTTTTGATTATTATTTTGATCAGTAGTAGCCTATATATTAGCATTATAAAAACTAGATGGTTCTCCGAGCATGAAGTATGTGAACTTTCATTTGGGGCTCGTGTTTGGTCATGTAGTTTAGGCCTGTACAAACATGTCATCTGTTTGTAGGGGTGATCTCTGCTGTGCGGTTTTTGGGTGATTAGTCTAGAATGATTCCCTTTATTCAGAAATATACATTGTAAAAGAGTATGAAGCCATTATCCCACCAGAAACTCTAGTAGATGTTTAACTCATAAATTACTAGTGGTTCTGCTCGGGGAGATTCTCAAGTCGTTCCATTTCCGTGTACATCTTTATTTATTTATCTATTTATTTATTTATTTTCTAGCGTCGTACGATTGTTTGTTAAGGCTCACACGATGTCGTTACAGGCTCATATGTGTGTATTCAAATTCTAACATATAATTCTAACAATTCATAACATAAATGATCCAAGGTGCTGCAGAGGGGTCGTCCGCAGGTCGACCCTGAACCTTCGCGTCGTTCGAACTCAAATAAAGTAATATATAAATGCAGTATACTTAAATAAATAAATAAATAATATATATATATATATATATATATATATATGTAAAAATGAACAATGAATAATTCCTATACAGGGTGTCCCAGAATTAACTATCTATTTCAATGAAATCGGACAAATTTTTTAAAAACACACTTTTATTTATGTTTATCATGTTTAATATGTGTTAAAAATGTATAAATTTCTAAATTTTTTTAATAATTTTATTTTCATAATTTTTTCATTATCTGGTCCAATGAAAGACCGTCTGAAGTCATAGAATGGCAAAGACACTCTCCAAAAGTTAACTTGTGGCTTGGAATGACGAAATCCAAAATTTATGGCCCATTCTTCTTTGCGGGAGCAACTGTAACAGGTACCGTCTACCTTGATATGCTTCAGCAGTTTCTCGAACCACAGCTTCTTGATGATGGCATTCTTGATAATGTTGTGTTTCAACAAGATGGAGCACCATGTCATTATGCTCTAATTGTTCGAGAATACCTCAACAGACGCCTTCCGAATCGGTGGATTGGACGTGGAGGACCTCGACCTTGGCCTCCGCGTTCTCCGGATTTGACACCCCTGGATTTCTTTGCATGGGGTTTCATAAAAACAAAGGTTTATCGCCAAAAGATCAATGCTTCTTGTTGAAACACAACATTATCAAGAATGCCATCATCAAGAAGCTGTGGTTCGAGAAACTGCTGAAGCATATCAAGGTAGACGGTACCTGTTACAGTTGCTTCCGCAAAGAAGAATGGGCCGTAAATTTTGGATTTGGTCATTCCTAGCCACATGTTAACTTTTGGAGAGTCTCTTTGCCATTCTATGACTTCAGACGGTCTTTCATTGGACCAGATAATGAAAAAATTATGAAAATAAAATTATGAAAAAAATTTAGAAATTTATACATTTTTAACACATATTAAACATGATAAACATAAATAAAAGTGTGTTTTTAAAAAATTTGTCCGATTTCATTGAAATAGATAGTTCATTCTGGGACACCCTGTATAATCAAATATTCATTTTCACATAAGAACCAAAATCGCCTAACGCGAGTTTGGATAAAATTTTTATTTGTTGCCTTCTATTTTTGCAGTTTCACAACCATGCGACCTATCATTTCTATGGTTAAGTCGAATCCATGTTTGTGTTATTGAAGGTTCGTTGTGAGAAGCGAATGTCCCTTAATTTCATTCCCTCAAAGTACAAACAGGACACTCGACGGTTTAGATCGTTTAACATTTCCATCACAATATTACCCATATCTCTATTTTCCATTTATTATAGACTTTATGATAATTAATTATTGTTGTCTTGCATTTAACCCTTATCCCTAAAGTTTATTAGATTATGCATGCACATTGAGTGTGGCATGATTTGAACCCTCGTTTGTACTTCTTTATTCATTTACTTAATTCTTCCCAAATGTACCAATTCCTTACTATTTACTGTATACTCGTATAAGTATATTTATTTAATTAAAATAGTTTCACTCACTCTTGTACCATGGCTGTAAACCCTTCATTACTGTATCTATTTGATTGGTTTCCTCTAAGTTCTCCCAATAATGGCTTATACTGTAGGTACGAATTAAATAACTATGACGTAATAATTATGAATTAACGTATTGCATAATTTGATAAACTATGACGTCATAAAGTAACTTAATTCTCTTCACGTTTTCCATACCTTCAATACTGAATCACGGAATCACGTGTTTGTATGTGGATATCTTTCGTACTCAATGTATGGTAAATTCTTTAACATAATAAAAACTTTACACTCTATACGTCATTATTTATATGTTGTTCATTCATAAATCCATATCTTATCTTGACCGTTATCTTTTATTAATTGTATTAATTATTCATTCATCGACCTACCTATTGTCAACCTATTGTGCGACTACCAATATGCGTACAATACTTTGTGCATTCGTACATGTCCCCTGATGATCATGATTACGTAGATGTAAATACGTCCACATGTATTCATTTTACTTTTTCTCTTAATTATTTCACTTCTCGCGAGATATTCGTTCATGCTGACGCAAGTGTTCGAATTCCGCTAACCACAGCGGAAGCGAGAGATTTTGAGGTGAAAATCTCCTCTCGCTTGCTTCTAATCATAAAATATTATTTTGTGTTGTTATATATATATATATATATACAGTATGTGTCCATGTACTTCATGTTATACTCCTAACATCCTAATTTTCTATAAATCTGAAACACTGTAAAAAAAAAAAAAAAAACTATAGTTAACTGTTTAATTGTAATTAACTGTAATACTTTAATATAATGTAATTGATGTACTTTAATGAAACTATAATTAACGACGACAATTTAATATAATGTAATTAATGTACTTTAATGAAACTATAATTAATGATAACACTGTGTAACACTGATTCTGTTTATACAGAATTTTTTATGTTTTTATATGCATTTGTGGGCTCTGAGTCCAAATCTGGCCTTGGTTTGTGTGTATCATCAATGGTTTCAGAGATAATCCATGTTTCATGTTTTTCTAGTATAATGTTATTATGGGCGCAGCAATATCAGAATAATCAGGAATTGTTGAGAACAATCCGGATGTTCGTTGACAGTTTCTTGCTCTAGAAATTGCCTGAAACTTCCACTGTGTTATGTAAAGAAGAGCGCAGAGTCTGAGAAGTCAGTAAGTGTGAGCACACAAAGAAAGCAGGTTGTTTGTCTGATGGTTACCAGCACTGAGGTACTGTGTTTCTGTGCTTCTCTGTGCTGACGATTTGAGTGTTATCGATCCTTTTTTATTGCGAACATTATTTCAGTGTTGTGAATACATCTTTTTTCTGGAATCTGTAATCTGTTGCAGATTTAATAACTCTTCTCTCTATATCTGCCGGATATATTCTGCTACGTTTGTGGGTATTACATAGGCCCCAAGCAAGTATCGCACAAGATTGTGAAAGGCACGAAGTTCTGGATTGCGTATCGGCTCTATTTTGGTATGCCTATGGGTGACCAAGATAAGCCCTGGGCACCCCATGTGATCTGTGGAAGCTGCCGCTCCACACTTGAAGGGTGGCTGCGGGGAGTACGCAAGGCAATGCCCTTTGCGGTACCCAGAATATGGAGAGAACCAAAGAGCCACCACGACGATTGCTACTACTGCATGGTAGATGTTTCTAAGTACAGAAGAGTTAAAGGAAGGCAGACTCTTCAGTATCCAAGCATAGCGTCGTCCATAGCTCCTGTACCACATGGCGAAGGTCTTCCAATACCACATCCACCAGAACAGGTATCTATCCATTACTTTACCTTCTGTATTTACAGACTGTGGGTCACTATGTGTCGATTTTTCTTAGTGCGGGTGCTCTTCTACATATATAGCTATGCCTATATTTTGTTTCTTTGCTTTGCAGGTTGAAAATGAGGATGCAGCTAGCTCATCCGAGATGTCGGCTGGTGAGGACAGTCATGATGAAGAATATACAGTAACTTTCAGTACAAACCCTCACTTTCCAAATCAGAGGGAATTGGACGACTTAATTAGAGATTTGGGTCTGACGAAATCAGGGTCTGAGCTTCTGACCTCCAGACTCAAAGAGTGGAATTTGCTTGGAGAAGACTGCAAGAGCACTGTATACCGAAAGCGGCATGAAGAGTTTGCAAGGTTCTCCGATGTCAATGGCTCTCTCTGTTATTGCAGCGAGGTTAATGGTCTATTCACAGCTATTGGGTTAACGCATATTCCCTCAGAGTGGCGCCTGTTTATTGACAGTTCAACTCGGAGTTTAAAAGCTGTTCTATTCCACAATAGGAACAAATATCTCGAATCAGGCGAGTTTGTCTAAAACAATTCGTCTAAAATACAATTTGTCTAAATCAATTTGTCTAAACCAATTTGTCTAAAATAGTTTGTCTAAAATCAATTTGTCTAATAACAATTTGTCTAAAATACAATTTGTCTAAAAATAATTTGTCTAAAATACAATTTGTCTAAACAAACAATTAATATAATATGGCATACAAATTGTTGTCTGATGTACAATGCTATTTATTACTTGCCACGCCCCATCTTAAAAGGTTACCTCTTGTGCGGAATAGTACATCGAAATCAGTTATCCCGGAACCCATAACCAGGTTAGGTTAGGTTAGGTATATTATGAAATAAAATCAACCCATTTTCAATCTTTTCATCCTCACTCCAAATTTATCAAGCAGACAAATGCATTTCTAGTTATCTTCAGTTATTAGTCAAATTGTATTTTAGACAAATTATTTTTAGACAAACTATTTTAGACAAACTATTTCGATGTACTATTCCGCACAAGAGGTAACCTTTTAAGATGGGGCGTGGCAAGTAATAAATAGCATTGTACATCAGGCAACAATTTGTATGCCATATTATATTAATGTGTTTGTTTAGACATATTGTATTTTAGACAAATTATTTTTAGACAAATTGTATTTTAGACAAATTGTTATTAGACAAATTGATTTTAGACAAACTATTTTAGACAAATTGTTTTAGACAAATTGATTTAGACAAATTGTATTTTAGACGAATTGTTTTAGACAAATTCTCCAAGACGCCAAATATCTATCTATACCAGTTGCACATTCTGTTCAAATGAAAGAGGACTATGAAAATGTCAAACAACTGCTCACTCAAATCAGGTATGAACAATATAACTGGGACGTGTGTGGTGATTTCAAAATGATTGGTTTCCTGTTAGGTTTACAAGGAGGGTTTACTAAATATTCATGTTTTCTTTGCCTGTGGGATAGCAGGGCTTCAACTGAGCACTATAAAACAGTTCAGTGGCCTCCACGTGAAGGACTGCAACCAGGAAAGTACAATGTACTCAGGGAACCTCTTGTGAAGCCTGACATAGTTCTGCTACCACCTCTCCATATTAAGTTGGGTCTAATTAAGCAGTTTGTAACTGCGTTAGATTTTGGAGGGGAAGTTTTCCAACAGATTCGGGTCATGTTGCCTAAACTCTCTGAGGCCAAAGTCAAGGGTGGCATCTTTGTAGGACCACAAGTCAAGGCGCTGTTGAATTCAAAGAAACTTGAAGCCAAGATGACTCCGATCGAAAAAGAGGCTTGGTGTGTTTTCCGTGATGTGGTTCGTGGGTTTTTAGGCAACCATAAAGCACCAAACTATAAGGAGTTAGGGTCAAACTTGATTAAGTGCTATGGCAAAATGGGGTGCCTTATGTCTTTAAAATTACACTATCTGCATTCACATCTAGACTTTTTTCGTGATAACCTGGGCGATGTGAGTGAAGAACATGGCGAAAGATTCCATCAAGATATTCCAAACCGTGTGCGGACGGGATGCCGAATGCACTTTCGCCGAAAGTCAGGAAGCCGAAGCCAAGACGCCGAAAGGACATGAAGCCGAATAGACATGAAGCCGAATGGACATGAAGCCGAATGGACATGAAGTCGAATGGACATGAAGCCGAATGCACATAAATTAATATAAAAATATATAATTGGAATATTTAAGAAATAAAACACTATCAAAGGATGATTTTTTAATTGTAAAACAATTATTTTAATAAATTAATATTAAAAAAAACCATCAGAGGATGATTTAAAAATTGTAAGCCAATGCTCTTAGGAAAGCCAATCCTTCTTCTTTATTATACGAACTGAAAATGGATTTTATTCTTTCGTTAATGTCGTCATACTTTTTGCTAGGTTAGGTTAGGTTAGGTTAGGTTTGATGCTATTTATCGTTGCTCTCTCAAAGTCGACTGTTATCGAAGTTGGATTCAGAACTCGTCTATCTTTCAAAAACTGAAATATTTCGTCATGCGTTCTTTTGTCCTTGTTGTTCGCAATGCAGTACACTAATGGTAAAGTTTTACTATCGGAAATAATTGCATGTATAGTATGCAGTTGTTTTCCAACGGGGGCAGAATCAAAAGTACCTTCGCAAAATATATCCATATATATATATATATATATATATATATATATATATATATATATATATATATATATATACACATTTCAACTGCAAAGAACACGCAGTATAATTAACGTAAAGAACGACGCTTGTATAGAAGAACATTCCGCGCAAGATGAGGAGGGAGAACGAACAAATGAAAAAATGAGGTAACCACCCGGGAATCGAACCCGGGATCTTCTGATTGCCGGTCAGATATGATAACCACTACACCATAGTCCTCACTCAATCAGAAGTCGTAATTCTCCTACATACGCGCAGAAACCAATGCCCCGAGGCGGGCACCACCCGCATGCCGCACCTATATATATACATTTCAACTGCAAAGAACACGCAGTATAATTAACGTAAAGAACGACAAAAACAAGAACATTCCGCGCAGGATGAGGAGGGAGAACGAACAAATGAAAAAATGAGGTAACCCTTCTACTTCATGTCCATTCGGCTTCATGTCTATTCGGCTTCATGTCCTTTCGGCTTCATGTCTATTCGGCTTCATGTCCTTTCGGCGTCTTGGCTTCGGCTTCCTGACTTTCGGCGAAAGTGCATTCGGCATCCCGTCCGGCTACCATTCAAACGATGGAGAAAAGGTACCAGGGCCATTCGGATGCTTCCATGATGGGAGACTACGTATGGTCGCTGATCAGAAAGGATAAGAATGTTCATACGCGGAAGTCGCGTTCTTCAGTGCATTTTTAAGGAACGCACACTGCATAACGAGGCTTGTTATTCTCTTATCGGTTCTCCTCATGATATATATTATATCCTTTGCACCATTTTGGGTTTGTCAAACAATTTTGGCTCAATAAACATTAATTTCCAAGTGTTTTTATTTTCAGAAAATATTTATGTTAGTCTTCTTTATATACTTTGCCATATGAAAAGTGTGATAACCTATATTTTTGAAACGGTTGATGATAGAGCAAAACCAATATCATTTTTGGAATCAGCGCCCCGAAATCATTAAGAAACGACAAAAAAAAAATCACAATAAACAAAATTTTTCAAATTTTGTTACCCAATGTAATAAGCGAATGTGAATTAATTGGTAATTATAATCATAGTTGTAATAAACCAAAATTACATTGTACTCAGTGATGTACTTGGGATTGTACTCAATGTACAACCCGACATTATGTCACCATTTAAGAATGTATACGCGGCGATATTATTATTTTTTTTATTATTTTTTCTTTGGGATAAATTTTGGAGTTGCTTCCTACTTTGCCAAATAATTGATGACTTGTTCTTTTTAAAATTTCTTAATAATTTTTAGAGTTAGCTTAATAATGAATCCTGAGTAACTTTTGCAATGTTCATGTTTTGTCTACGTTCTCTCTTCGTTATAAAAGATGAGGTCATGTCTTGCCTAAGCATTTAATTGTAAATCTTAGACCTTTAATTTTTGCTCATATGCATATCTTAGTATAAAGATGCATAGTTCAATTTCCACTTTTAATTAACTCGGCGGATTAGGAAAACATCAGATCTGAAAATACGCGGTTTAAGATAGAAATATGGCTTCCTCTTCCTATATCCTGTTTATGTGTTTAAACATTGTCACAGCAAAAAGTTTGCTTTATTTTCAAATATTGTGCAAAAATAATGCAGCCTTTTCAACATTTAATAATAATGATGTTAGCAGAATAGGAGTATATAAACCCACAAAATTTCTTCCATGTTCATTCTGAATTAGACTACGAGGCTGAGCATTACCTGTAATATTTTAGCAGTAAATTACAATAAGAAAAAGTCTTTATCTTCTCCTTCGAGCCGTGCTCTCTTCAGAGAAATTAGTCATTAAAATCTCCCGATACGTTACAAGAAGAATCGGGGAAAGCCTCAGAGAATTTAATAAGCCTCTCGAATCTTCCGAGCCACTATAGAAGAACTCGGAGAGTAGTACAGAAGAAACTACTGCAAGTAACAAATCCGTTGCTGCCCTCCTAACCAGAGCCCCCGTCGACTTCGAATCAACCCAGGCCATAGACGGAGGGGTTAACATATATAATATATATATATATACATACACACCGGGTGTTTCATAACATGAGGCCCGAGGGACGCACTTTTAGAATGGATTCAGGACCTGAAAACAATGAAAAAACTTTACATAAACATATGCCCGAAATCGCTTTGTTTCCGAGTTGCAGCCCATTTTGTGTTCAGCAATTCCTTCCCCAAACTGTTTACAAACACTGCTTGCTGACAATGTTTGTGAGTGTGCATTCCAGTGAAAAAAAATTAAAAGTTTTTGTACTATTGAGTGATAGTGTGCATTTGAAGTGAGAATGGAGGCTTATTCAAACAGAGAAATGGCAGACATGCATCTCATGTATGGATTTGCCGAGTGTAATGCGGCCGCAGCAAGACGTCCGTATGCGGTTTCCAAATCGCCGTCTGCCAGATAAAGAAAACCTTTCAGAGAATAGACGAGCGTCTTGGTGATACAGGATCATTCAACAAGCAAGTTTCAGAAGGTGGTGGACCACTCAGCGCCAGAACTGTTGAGTTGGAGGAGCAGGTCTTGAATCGGTGGAGGAACATCCTGGTATCAGCACCCGAAGGATAACAGCAGCAGAGGGCGTACGATACACAACTATGTGGATAATTTTACGGGAACAACAGCCATATCAATACCCATATCACATTCAGAGAGTACAAGGCCTTATTGAAGCTGATTTCCCAACACGAGAGGCTTTTTGTACTTTGTTCCTTCAACAGTATGATCGCGATCCTCTTTTCTATCCTCTGTGTTGTTTTCTGATGAGGTTGCCTTCACAAGAAATGGCGTGATCAATTTTCACAACACTCATCACTGGGCAGAAGAGAATCCGCATGCCATCATCCAGCCAAGGCACCAACAACAATTTAATATCAATGTATGGGCAGGACTTATTCCCGACAACTTAATCGGTCCTTTTGTTTTGCCTGGAAGATTAATAGGAGAATCCTATTCCAATTTTTTAAGGAATGATTTAAGCGATTTACTAGATGAAGTTCCTCTTGGTGTCCGACGTCGTATGTGGTTTATGTATGACGCCGTTCTGCTTCATTTTAGTCGAGTCGCCAGAGACTATTTGGATGACCATTTCCCTAATAAATGGATAGGCCGTGGAGGACCCATTGTGTGACCTGCTCGTTCCCTGGATCTGAATCCACTCGATTTTTACCTGTGGGGTCATCTGAAATCCATCGTTTACGTGACACCCATTGACAACATTGAAATGATTCGCGAACGTGTAGAACAAGGATGCCAGAAAATCTGAGTAATACCTGGAATGTTTGAACGCGTCTGGCAGTCTATGACGATGCGTGTTGAGGCGTGTATTCAAGGACATTTTGAGCACTTCCTTTAAAGGTAAGGCGGATACTTGCTAGAACATATAACGGGCTGTAACTCGGTAACAAAGCGATTTCGGACATATGTTTATAAAAACGTTTTTCATTGTTTTCATGTCCTAAATCCACTATGAAAGTGCGTCCCACATGTTATGAAACACCCCATATATATATATATTAGGGTGTCACTAGGTAATAGGGGGAAAATTAAACGATGGATATTTTCCTATGACACCCCCTAAAATTGTTCCATTTGGTGTAAAACATACGGAAGAGAAATTTGGTCCTGATTGGTCATCATTTAAAGGTCGCCCTCGTCACTGAAAACAAGACCCATTTGTTGACGTCAACAAGCTGTTCAGTGTTCACAGCTTGGGCCGAACCAGATAATAAAAAACAAGGCAATTTGGTGAAATAACGAAAGTAAGACACTTAAAAACGCAAAGAATACAAACAGTTTATTATATAATCAAAATAGAAGACATAATTTGGCGAATAATGGTACAAAATGGAGAAGCAACAAAAGCAAAACTTTGAGAAATAAAATACATATACAGTAGCAGAATAATTGGTGGTCATACGCTGATCAGTGATTAGTTCTTTCGCGTCCTCACTAATGCTGATTTGTTCGGAGCTGGGTGTTGCTTCTGTGGTCAGTGACAACTTGAACGAGGAACTGGAGCTGTTCTTCTTTCACTGTCAACTTTCCGTTCAGCTCCTTCACCAGAGCCACGGCCCGTTCTGCTCTGTCGTTCACCACTGCAAGTTTGGAGACCACATCCCGAGCTTGCACGTTTCAGAGTTTGACGTCCATGAACTGGGATGGTGGAGCAGAAAGCAATCTGGCAACTGAAGTTTGAGAAGAATCCTCGGGTGTTCTTTGTGATCAGTTGCTCGTCCTTTGCTGTCACTGAGGAACATAGTATCAAGAACCAAAGGTCGTTTTGGCGGCATGTGAGGGGCTTCTTGATCTAACGCTGCAACCATGCTGCACTTCACTTCCATCGATATCCTCTCATCAAAGAACGCCAGACCCACTGCCTCCTCCGAATGGTACCACAGGTGCGCAGACAGATTCTTGGTGGTACCATCAGAGATCTTCTTGTGCGGGTATCGAAGGAGCGTCCTCATCAATTCCCAATCATTCAGCGGAGCTTCGATGGACAGATGAGCTGTTGCCCACGCTTTCATGTAAACTAGAACAGAAAGAGGCAGATATCTCGAATTCCGCGTTCCTCAGTGTTCGTCAGTTTAAACTGTCTTCGGAAGAGCCAGATCTTGATGGCATAGAGCCCCTTAGCCATCCATCTCGCCGGTGCATAGCACCAGGGGCGCGGAAGTTTAGTCCCTTGTATGGAACTCCTCCAAGAAAGATGACGGAAAGATCGAGGAATTCCTGATAGTCATCACGAACTTGAAGTGCTTGTGATTTTGCAAACTCAATGAGCTCCGTTCTATGCTTAAAAATAGCTGCTTTGGTGAACGCATCTGTGTCCGCAGTTTGGAACTGTTGCTGGTCAATGCGGGTCCAATAATCATGGAAGCGCTTGAAAAGCAGAATTTCTGGACCGGTAGATACTGACCTAGCGATGCTGCGAATGCCGCACCAACTCCAGTACATGGTGTCTGCACGCGCAGTGTAACAGGTCACGTCCAACTTTTTCTTCCAGAAGAACACAAGTTCCTCCACGGTGGCCTGTGTTTGTCGCGGTTGTGTCGAAACACAGATTTGACATGATCGGTCACTCCCCATTCATTCAGGCAATCTATGATGGCATTTGTTTGTGCCAGCGCGGTTCCTGACAGGAGTTTTGGCACCCCGAGGAGCTGCTCTGTCCCGGAGCCAGATACAAGAATAGGTAAGCGGTCAACATATTCTCGTGACGTCAGATCTTGCATGAGTTTTCCGTCCCAGTGAACAGTCAACGGACTATTGCCTTGGAACTCGCTCTTCAGTTGCCGAGCCTTAAGGGTACGGAATTTTTCACGCTGACGATGAATGGATCCACGATTGATGTTGTAGTCGCTAGCATCATGCCCTAAGCTGGAAGCTGCCTCAAACAGCAGATATGTGGCCTTTCTTGACGAGAGTTGCGTGCGATCAAGCGCTGCCGCCAATTCCGATGTCATGATGTTCTTCGTTGCTCTTTGTTTAGACACTAACGAACCACCACATGCTCCTTTTTCTTCGCTATCATCTGAGCTGGAGGATGAGGACTCCAAAACCGCTTCGTTGGATACTGCCTCCATTTCAGCTGCTGATCGCTTTCTTCGTTTCTCCTCTTCCTCCGACGTCGAGTACAATCTTTGACTTGGCGCTGATGGGTCATGTCCAAACCTGCCATTGAACCTGGACGTCCTTTCTGGCGCTGCTGCTGAATGAACTCCCAATCCTCTGGGTACTTGACCAATTTCTCACAATCAGCGTGGGCGATGTCAAAGAGACGATCGAGGCGTTCAATGAATTCTTTTTCTTTCGTCTTGTGTGAATCGCTCGTCCTTGAGGCGTGTTTTTTGAGTCCTTTCCACAAATCGAAGACTTTATCCAGTTTGCTGACGCAGTGTGTCTCGAGTCTGGTTGGAATGTGAGCTTTCTCCCAGAAGGACATCACTGCTCGAAGTGACTTCCTCAACGCGTCACGTATTGTCATTTTCTTTTCATGGTGAAGGTAAAGGAAGTAACCGAATGCTTGCCTGTAGGAAGGAAGCTTGCATCCTTTCACCTCATCAACCGCTGCCCCTAATAGGTATACACTTCCGGGTTTCCATCACCAGAAATCACGTAGCTGAAATGAGAAACGGTGAATCGTTAAGTATTGTTCACTTTATTTCTCAGATATTCAGACACAAACAGATACACACACACACACATTATAGAGATATATAGATATCTAATGAACGATTATGGAGACGCCGCGCAAGCATTAAACTTTGGAAGGCGGGGGCGACCTTTTATAGTTATTCAAATAAAAAGATTTTCAGTCACTATGTTTTGTTTACCAATGGATAGATTCGCGGGGTGTCAGCATGAAAATTTCAAACTTTGCATTTAAGTGACACCCTAATATATATATATAATATATATATTATACCCTGGGGTTTCCCTGTGAGTTTTAACCCCCAAGTATAATAGAGGTACTCTGCCTACGGTCCAGATTGGACCTACAGAGCGCGCTGACCGGTTGGTCACCTTCGGAGTCCGGAGCTTTCTTAGCCGTTTTCACACTCATCGGAGTTACGTTTATTATGATGGGATTGAATTAGAGTCTACTTTATTTTCAGGCACTTTAATTAAAATGAGGTAAGCGGATTACAGGCGGTAGTTTACAATGCTTCGTTTAAGTCTTTATTTCACAAGGTTATTTAAATTCACCGGGTTAAGATTTAGTTATTCTTAGTCTGAGGGTGACAATTAAGGTCACCAGGAAATAAATGAATTTAAGACTACTGGCATTTCCTCCAGTCAGATCCTTCAATTCCTATATTCCGATATAAATAAGCCTTAATTTCTAATTGATGTGAAATTTACTCTTCACCCTGGGTATCTCTTTACGTTCCTTTAACCAAAACACCCGACGGCCCTGTTCTCGAAGCACTACCCTCGTGCCATTTCTAGGTCCGTCAAAGCAAGGACTAATCCGTAGTCACAAAAGCTTAGTTAATCATACGGAGCAACTCGCGTCTCGTTGCTCGCGGAGACCTAGACTACTCTCGAAGTAAAATCTACAATCTGCCTTCCAATGGCTGGACCCCTTCTTATATACGAAGCAATTTACTCTCACATACGTCAGAGGTGCGCGTCATCAGGAGACCAAGAGGATTTTGTCGGGGTTCCGATATCGGAGCTCTGGCCGGATGTGAGTTGTTAGCTGGGAAAGTACATGGCCCAACAGCCAGCGAAAGATGTCACAAGAGTGCATCAGAGCGTTCTTACTTAGGAGGAATATTGCATTTTAATTTTACGGGCGCTAGTTTGAGGGCTTAGGAGAGATTTGAGCGACTTTGAGTGACAGTCTGGAGATAAAACAAACGTCTGCTCTTGTCGTGAAGGTGGGCGTGCTCGTGTACAACGGCAAACTTATCGCCAGAGGCTTGTCCCTCTTTTTAAAAAACAAAAAAAAAAACTTAAGGCGTCGCTTTTCATCGGAATATGGGTATTATGGAAAGTCGTGAGAAAAAACGCGAACCCTCAACATAGGTACCGAGGTCACTCCAAAGTTTCAAAGAAATTTATTTGAAGAGTGAAGTTGAAGTTGAAATGATCTCAGTTTACACCGGACGTCATATGACGTCATACCCTCGTTAAGAATCACAGCAGCAGATGATAATAATGGAAAATCATTTAACAAGTAACAAGTATTTATCTATGTTATTAAGGTGAACTCCAAAATAATTCAGGACAAAGGTAAACGTTCGAGAAAGAAAAGTGCCGTGCGTGCAATAAATTAAAATTTGTTAATCGTACAAATAAGAGAAATGTGAATATAAGGAGAGTCGTTAATTAATCTAAATGCAACCGTATTGTGAAACAAAATTTTCATACTAAGTTGGAATAAATGCAAATTAAAATCAATACATATAATAACTCGAGATGGGTTGAATTTACAAATAATTCGAGTGGGATTATGACCTGGGTCGTCATATAAATTACTTTAAATATATTTTCGCAAGGCAAATCTCATTAAATGAGACGAGAACAATTTGAAAATTAACCACTCAGTATATAGGATAAGCTAAAAATTAAACTTACTCACTCTAAAATAAAAAAATACGGCAAATACATTTAAACAATAATATTACCAAAGCACTGATGGAGTAATGGGAGCTTGTCTACACAAAATTTGCTCTCGGTCCGACATTAAGGAGCGATAAACATGCTACTTGTACGTCAACGTCAAAATTTAAAGATGTATATTTCAGATATCCGAACTTGGTAGAGGAAATTATATAAATAGTACAGTGCTCGAATCCCGAAACGTTACTTAGATGCGGAAATTTAAAATTATTCATGGGCATTTAGCCCAGAAAAAATATGCAAAATTACATTGTTGTTAGTGCGATATCGTAGATTTTTTCATATGCCATTTCTTTATTGATCAACTATTATTGAAATTATATAAAAGAAACTGGGTATTGGGAACAGAGAGAAGGAATTGGTTTAATTCGGGGTAGTGTGAATAATCAAATAAGAAGGGGAAATCAGTAAACTTAGTTTCTAAGAGGAGTAACTAAAATAGGTTTGTGGGGGAAAGGCTTCTATTTAACGTTTCGCATTCTTCCGTTAGACACTTTCTCGGATACCATATTGGGAATAAAATATGCTATAAACTTTAGAAATTAACAATAAGTGCACAGGTGGTCTTTATGGGCTACCACTCATAACAGAAAATATACATGAAAACATTTAGAGAAATTAAATTAAAGAAAGATAATTTAAACTCTCTTGGACACGTTAGTAGGTACCCTTTATTACTTGTAAGGGGAACATTTGTTCTGTCATTTTTCCGGGTTTCTATGGGGAGATTTTCGGAACCCGCCGGTTCTTTAAAAAATTTGTATCTCATCACTGCATGATCAAATACAAGGTCAATATCACTGCCAAATGGTGGGTGAGAGATAACGTTACAATATAATATAAATAATTTTAGCTGTGATTTGTATGAGGAAATGGAAGCTAAGCAGGTTCCTAAAGTTTTAAAGTATAACTTCGCATGACTTATAACTTGGGAAAAGGAAATTTAAGTTCTCGTTTTGTTTCGGCGAAATTATGATTTCGAGATTTCTTTTGAGTTAGTTTAGTAAAAGATATGAGTAACTAAAACATTTCCGTTCTAATTCAGAGAAAACGGTTTATTGGGCTTACTGTCCTAAAGAGAGATTAAGTATCGTAACATTTTAAAATTCGGAGAGTTCAGAACCATTTCAAAAGAAGAATAGAAGGAAAGGAAATTCATAGTGGTAGGGTCAATTACAACGAAGTGCAAAAGGACAATTTACTGTTCGGTAGGATTTTTAAATCCTTTTAAAATTTACAGCAGGCTAAGAGCTTCTCGTAGGATTGTCAAATAGCTATTTATAATGCATCTCTAGCAGGGATTTTATCTTTGTATAATAAATGACAACGAATGATAGTGAATAGTAAGGGAAGACAGGTCCGTAAAGGACGTCTTCGTCCCACCGTGGTTTGATAACAAAAAGAGAAAAATTTACTTCTATTTAGGGTTAACTCAACTAATTAAAGGTTGGGGAAGAGTTATTATGGGGCCGACTCGTTTAACGGGGAGATAATAAACGAAAATGGCGTCTTGTTTGCACGTATAGAAAAGCCGAAGTTAGAATATGAGCAAATAGGTAAGGTAAGATAATGTACAATTACCTCTTTCAAATAACTGTCTTTGATTTTTTGGTGAAGTATTGAGATGTTTTAGACCGTTAGAGGGAACATTAAAAATTTTGTAATATCAGTTTGTTGTTTACACTGTAACATAAGACACAAATTCATGGGCATATCTAAATTTCGTAAGAAGAATAGCTGAAGAAAAGAAATTCAAAGAATAACATCAATACGGTTATTCGTAATAGAATGTTCTTTTCTGAGGGTCTTTACAATGAGGCCCTGTCTAAAATAAAGTTAACAACAGTCCAGACTCTGTGTTATTCGGGTGCCAATTTGCGTTTCCTAAACCCAAGAGGGTCTTAGCCAATTTCTAATTTTTACTTTCGAACTATTAATTAAAGATATCTATTAATGAAAGATATGTATTAATCGAATTTATACTGACTTTTTCAGTATTAATTTCACTTCTAATTATGAGAGCTGATACCTGTTTTTAGGGCAACTACAATTTTATCACCTTTTTACTACTTCTGCGCAACTACTGCGCAACTCATCGTTTAAGTGAGCCTATACTAAGTGTTTGGTGTATTGTTTTTCGCCTACTAATCTTATACTAATTATCTTTTGGTAGAAGAACATTTCATTATGGTTTCCGATAATGAGGTTCATCCTATTGGGAATTCCCTATTTGATAAAGACAAACCCTGAGTGCTTAGTCATTGGGAAGAATTTATATTGTAAACAGAATTTAATTTGGAACATCTATTATCGGCTTGTCGTAACGTCATAGCCTCTCGGTCTTACAGAAAATTGATATTTTAAAGGGGATAACTCATACGTTTGGTAATAAAGAAAAGTAAAAGATAGATTTGAAGATAAGAACACAGCGAGAGTGTAATCCTAAACTTCTCTCGTTAAGATGATTTTAAATTTCTCCCTCCTCCGCAGCATAAGTATTATCCATTCTTAGATTATCATAATATACATCAAATTCGATTTTATCCTTGCGTTGATAATGGCCCGAAACATACTCAACACTTCCGATCCTTTTGGTCGTGGCAACCTTCTCAACGAAATTATTTTTTAAAATGGACAGTACCCTCCTTCGAAGTACTAAACTCGACAAAACCACTCTCTGCAAATGGCTAAGGGCAAATATTACTGTCATTAACTTCATGGTAGGGTTATACCCTACAAAGATAACATTATCCAGAATTAAGACCTTCAACTTTTCCACTCTATGTAAACTGAGTAAAAATGCCGAGGATATTATGGCATTTGACAATTTTATTTCCCTCAAGTGAGGGAAACTATCTAGAAGATTGAAGTGAATCTTCTCAGATACACTCACCAATTTCACCTTGTCCAAATGCAGGGAGATAATTGATTGAAACCGCTGGAGAGCCCTTAGCTCCTCCTCTTCAAGGATGCGACGATCAACGTGTACAGATATTTCTAAAGATTTAATACTTAGGTTTAAAGGAAGGTAATTTTTTATGACAAAAAAAAGTTGGTCATTCGGGAGCTCCCTGAAGGCAAGATGTTTACTTTCTAACGTGGGTAATAATATTTCTTTCCATCTGATACAAACAAACCTGGGAATAAACTTATGGTCCTGTAAATATTGGAAAAGATAGACTAGCATTTCTGCAGGAAGGTCGTTTATATTCATGGTCTCGGTGGATTATGATTCTAGTCTGAAAGAACGAATTACCATTACTTCATATTCACTAAGGTACGGCAGTTCGACTGCCTTCACTCCTCATTAATTTATCACTATTTATTCATTTATTACTAAATTATTTCACCACGATTTAACGGGCTTTCTCCACTATTTTATTTCACTATAAATTTGCTGTTTTTGAGCCTTAATTTATACAGGGCAACTAAAATCTTTAAATACCAAACACTTAGAGGGGGACATGAAGTTAAATTGGGGTGATAAACTAAGGGTAGGGTTGATTCTTTTCTTCAGGAGAAATCTCCCGGGGGTTGTTCATAAATCATCTCCAAGTATTCTGACTCGCGCTCGGGTTCGGCTGGGCGGTGAAATCGGACAGATCGTGTCGGCCTCCTGCTTGGCTCCGGACTGGCAGGGGGTCTCAACCGTGGTGGCTCTCGTACCACCAGGGGGTAGTTTGAAGGAGGCGGTGCAGGCGCTCTTGTTTCCGTCGATGGTGTAGTCCGGCGGACGGGGACCGCACCACGTTGGGTTCTACGATATTTTCGCATTATCATCATTCCCAATCCAATAGCTCCAAGCCCTATGCACAGGGCCAGCGTAGAGAAGCTTATGATTTGAGATCTCCCGTCCTGGTGTTTCTTCAGAGTAACCCGTTTTAAGTATCGGGTCATCTCCTGTAAGTTTACTCCCTTCGGGAGTGATGCATTGAAATGGCGGATGGCTTCGGATGTAAGGACGGACTTCCGGATGTACGTGACTTCCTCGTCGTTTAATAGAGAGGGTAATTCGGTTCTTATAGAGAAGTTTCGAGGGTCCGAGGAAAGGGAAACCAAAGGAATGATTTTATGATCCGTCAAAATATCGCAGCCTTCCAGCAATGGAAATTTGCCGGTCCTTTCGATCTTCAAAGGCGTTTGGTTTCTTTTTCCAACCCACAGTGAAGAAGCAAAGTCAAAGGACTTCCACGCTATAATATACTTCTTGATGTTGTCGTAGAAATAGGGGGGAAAAATTTCTCTTGATTACTCGATGACACGTAGTTAAATTCGTGGAGGATCCCGCTTGGAGGAGGCGGACTACGCAATTCCCGGATCCCTTGGTCAAAATATAAGTTGGTACTGGGCAGTGAAACTTAGTTTGTATTTGCACGCAGTCGTCCAGAGAGTCCATCAACAAATAATTTAGGCGGTCTTGATATACGCCTAAGTAGCGATCCTTTGGGATAATTTCGATATACAGGTCTTCCCTTTCTATCCAAATTTGTAAGTGGTGTATTCTAAACAAAGTCGTAGGGGATTCTATGGCCTTGAGTGGGATGAAGATGATGATCCTGAGCTCCTTATTCGAGACTCTCTGCAGACGGGTTCTTCCTAGTTTGAAGTAGAGGGGGATTGTTGCCATATTTAGGATGTAGGGCAATAATCTTCCTATCTTGGGTTCAACACCTTTTAATACTTGAAGGCAGAAGTTAGGTTCAAATAGAAATGAATCCAACCTCCCTTGGTTGGCATTAATCAAAGCCGTTGTCAGTCGGTTTAATCTCAAATGAAGACTTTCCGTATATGTGGAGAGACTTTGAGCAACAAGGGTTAAAAAGACCATGTGTTGCTCTCTTTTAATTTCCGCTTTTAGGTTTGCCAGATAAACGGTTACAGTCTCCTGGAAGGAGTGTATGTTATAAGAAAGTAAATCCATGTATTTTCTGAGATTGCTGACATCGTAGACTGTAGCGTTTAGTACTGTTATGTAAGAGTTTAAACCGTCAGCCAAACCTTCTTCGTTGGCTTCAATCTCTTGTACTCTTTTGGTGATTTCATCCACTGAGGACTGTCGTGCGGTTCCAAAAGCAAAATTCATGAACCCGCCTACCGCATCAACCAGTCCACGCCGCTCTCTTGAGGGGCTTCCCAAAGATTGTTCTTGATGTAAAGTAGTGATGAACGTCGTTAGCTCCTTCTTCGTGTCTATTATCTGTTCGCGAACGCCGTGCAGAGTGACTATTAAGATATTTAAATCCTTTCGCATAATCTCCGCAGAGCCCTTTGCTCCTCGTATCCGCCCGCTCTTCAGTCTCGCATTTAATTATTAGTTCCTTCATCTTCTCGTTTAAAGTTTGCAAGTGTCGATAGTAAGGTCCTAGATGGAGTCGCACACTAAAGGTGTAAACTGAACCATGGGGTATCAGGGGGCCTAAAGGTTCGAACAGGACTCCATGGTTCTCAAGGGTTTGCGCCCCTGAGTGGCTCGCGATCGATAATAAGAGAAGGGCAACCACTTCCCTCAGCAGGGCATTTTTGGGGCTTATCATTATTAAATTCAGTGAGAAATTTCGTAAAATAAAATGGAAAATGAATTTAGCAATATTCTTTTCTAAAAGAAATTAAAGTATTAAATTATTTTTAGTATTAAAGTGTTAAATTGAATTACGAAAGTATTATTATTATCAAAGTATTAAAGGGGGTTATTAAAGTATTCCTTCTCACTATTTCTCTTGTATTCCTCTCCACGGTTCAAAGCGAACTAATTCATTAACTCTTTGTTCAGAGTGACAATAAGTGAAGAAATATGAATCTGTTGAAATGAAAATACATTTAAAGACAATAATAAAAACGACTTTACTTTTGACGTTATATCATTTAGCTATATGATTCCACTCTTCTTCCCCAACATCCGGTCCCTCGTTCAGCGCTCTTATCATGGTTCTCATTGTGTCGAACACGAGTTTCACACAAAACTCATTGCAGAATATTTTAATTGGGCTTCTTTTTGCCTACATCCCTCTCAAATGCCTACTTTCTGCCTACTCTTTTATCTGCCTATTTGCCTATTTTTTAAATGTTCACACTTAGGAAGTGCCTTTTTTATATTGCGCTGATAAATATTGACGAAGTTTGGTTTCTCTTCGTCGCGCGTTAGATTGTCTATTGGATTTGCCGCGTTTTTAGTGTTTATAGTGCTATTCTAAATACTTATTTAGCTCCTATTTTATTTCTTGATTTATATAATCATAAAAGCGGGAAAAAGAAATTATTCCTTAGCAAAGCCTTACTTTTTCCTGAATTAAGTTATTTCTTCTAGTTATCAAAAGCGCGATAATAAGGAAAAGATTTTTACGCAATGAGTCTTTTATTTCGGTTAAGCGATTTAAAGAAATTTATCTCTTTTTATGCTACGCGTAATAATAATCATATATGTTCAGATGTCGTTTGCTGAGGAAGTCAGTCTGGAGGTCTCGTATGTCCCCATAAACTTTGCGTGTCATTAAATCTACTTCTGTATTTTTTCCGGTTCATTTCTCAACTCCTTGCATCTAATTTTTGTATGAAATTTTCTTTCACTGTCTTCCTTGCGGATGGTGTTTATCATTCTTTCGTGCTGGTTGCACAGGGTCTCTACATCATCTAATGTTCTTTCCACTTTTTCTTTATTTATAACTCTTTCTTGATGATTTCCAAGGGTCTCTACATCATCCAATGTCTTTTTCGATTTTTCTTCGTTCAGGCAATTCTCCGGTAAGACGATTCGTGGAGGAGAGGTTCTTTCCACCACATCGAAATTTAATTTCTCTTCCTCCACCCACACACTATTTGCGTACAACGTCTCAACGACCAATTCGTTTTCCTTCATTTCTAGGGTTTTTTCGTTTAAATTTTCCTCCTTCATTTCCTGAATGACGGGTATTGAAACATTCGTATACCGCGGGTCATTGGAGGAGAGACCTGCTCCTCTAATAGAAAATCCCCATTGACTTCAAGGAGGGGACTCTCCTGGTTGCGTCTATTATCACTTTGAGCTTGCGCGTCGTGATCCACGCATACGACGTTATTTTCAACTTTCGCATTCCTTGAGATTTCATTTATCTTTCCGGTCTCACGCACAATGCAAGCGTCATGCTCTGCATTAGTTGTTTCCCAGGCATTCATGTTATATACGCCATTTACTCGATAAGTTTCCGTTAGTACAATATCCGTACTCTTTTCCACACTTCTGTTCCCACATTCAGCAGACGAATCCTTTACTAGTCCTTTTTCACACGCGCCTGATTCATAAACATTACTCACACACGCATTCTCCTTGGATTCATTTTCCCAGGCATTTACTTTGTAACTATTACTAACACACTTACTCTTTTCAAATTTGTTTTCTCACGCGTCCAACTGATAAACCTCGATCACACTCTCTCTATCCTTAAATTCGCTTTTACTTACGTTTGAATTATAAAAATCATTCATACAATTTCGTTTTTCGTGAACTTTATTTTTATTTTCATTCATTTCTTCCTCGCACATTCGGATCTCTTTTTTTTTTATCTGACCTTGAATTACTCGCGTTTGTTACTTCTTCTCTCTCTGTATTTATGAAAACATTCTCGCTTACGGGTTCATTAACCTCAGAGTCTAATCTCACACTCAAGGCTGCGCAACTTCCGCTCAGTTCAGTTCAGTTTATATACCTTATTTTTCTCTTTCCCTCGAACTCCTTCTTCTTGTGGGGAATTTTCTCGCTATTTGGAATATCTAGTCATGATTTATTTTCCGAGTCTTTATTCTCTCTAAAAGAAACTTTTCGGGGAACTTCATCTCTATTTGGCGGAGGGTCGCTCCTTCTAGGCCAAGGCGAGCCGCTTCGGCGTCCTCCCCAACCTCTTGCCGGGGACCTTCCACGGTCCTGTTCCCGATTTTGATAGCCTCCGTTGTGGCCGTCCCGCGTAGAGTAGCTTCTTGGGTTGGCGTATGGTGAAGGGGATCGGTTCCTTGGGTCGTAACGTTGGTATCCCTGTCTACTCCCGTTTTCCTTTCGGAGTTCGTAAGGCGAAGGGGACCTTCCACTTTGGTTTTCTCTATAACGAAACTGGTCATCTCGTCTCTCTCCTCGTCTCGGTTCGTAGGGGGACGACGACCTCTCACTGCGGTCTTCCCTGTAATGGTAATAGTCGCCTCTTCTTCGTTCTCTTCGGGGCTCATATGGTGACGGAGACCGCCCATTTCGGTTCTCCCTGTAGTGAGAGAAACTTTCTCTCTTCCATCCCCGGTTATCGGGATAATCGTCCCTTCTATGGTCATAATAATGGCCATTTCGGTTGCTTTGTGCTTCTCTTTGTTCCCTCGGCCACCTATCTTCTCTCCCCCGGTTCTCATTAGGTCGATAAGGTGACGGGTACCGCCGTCGGTCCTCGTAAATTTCTTCCCTTCCTCTGTAGCTATTTTGTCGGGACGGAGACGCATATCGTCGACCTCCTTCCCGGAGGTACTCTCGAGCCTTATTTTGGTCTATCTCTAAGGCTTTCATTCTTTCAACCATTGGACAAAATTTTACCTTATGTTCGACACTTTCGCATATGTAACATTGGGGCTTATATACCTACGTCGGCGCTTGCGCTTGTACAACATTCACACTCGGTACATTGTTTTGCATAGCGGAACCAGGATGGATGGATAAACCGTAAGGCGGGGCACTACTATAGGGAACTTGCCTTGGGGGATATTAAAAGGAATAGTTTGGGAATGAAGGTTTTGTCCCACGTAAGGGGACGTGTTTAGATACGGAGAATAAGGAGGGTGATTCAGTAAATAATTATGGTTTTGATAAATGGGAACTTCGGAGGACGGTATAGACCCCATGTTTTGATTGGAATAGGGTACTGAATAAAAAGGATTGACCGGTTCGGAAACGATTCGGTCGTCGCACCGGATGCGTTTGATTTTTTCATGTACTTCCTCATCCTGGTCTCCGTACTTATGCCAGAGTTTGCGAGGTATAGAATTTAAAATTACCTTATTTAACACAAAAAGCACCTCTATATGCTGCATCATATTTCCCGCGTCCCCTTTTAACCCTCTGACCTCGCTTTGGATTCTATATGCAAATGATGTGAATAACTCATCAGGTCTCCTGCTTTCGCTTCTATGTTCATCAGTCTATTCGTGATTTCGTCCCTCCTATTTTGGCAATAGAGATTGGAACAAATATCTAAGAATTCCTTCCAAGTTTTTACTCTCTCTTCAAATTCTACGAGCACCAGTCTACTGGGGGGAACCAAGCATCTAATTGCCAAAGCGATCCGCATCTTGTCGGAATTTCACCCTCGCTCGGGAATTAACCGTGCGACCTCAGAAACGAAATCCTGAAAGGATACGTAACTTTGAACCACTCCTTGAGCGGCAGCAATTTGGTACTCGGCATACGTCCCACAAAATATGGGACAGATTTCAGCCGCATGACGCAGCTTTTTCTCCTCCTCGGGAGAGAAATCGTTTTCCTCCCCATACGAAGATAGTTGGAATGATCGGGTAGCTGGTGTTTTAGGGGGACGCATAGGAGGAGAGTTTGGGGGTGACGGGCTGCGCCTACCAGCCGCTTCCTGGCTTCCTAAGCTAGCCTGTCTACTGTCCTGACTAAGAGACATTTCTTCCCCGTCTAATGAAAAAGGCCAAAATTCCAGAAATTCCTGCCGCAAATCAGCTTGCAGAGGGCTATTTCCCTGTTTAAGTTCGCCTTGAATTTCCTCAGGAGGAACCAAGGAGGGGACGTGAGGTATTCTATGTCAACGTTTGGGGGGAAAAATTTTAATCCTGAAGGGGATTGTTTAGGGGTGCTTCCTGCTACAGGAAAATTGTCTTCCTGTCCCCTAAGACCGGTCGCAATACAAACAGGTTTGCTTACCTTTGATTTTCCTTCGTCTTCGGAGAGATGGATTTTCTCGTCCTCGCCTGTTGCTTGGAGTCTCGTCGCCGCTTCCACCTGTGCCTGAATAGCTGCTCTTGACCTTGTGAGTCTGGGTGGAACTGCTGTTTTTCTCTTCTCCGTGTAGGTGGCCCTCATACACGCTTCAGTCGGCTTCTGGTGCTTCGACGAGTGTCTAGGAAAGGGGGTAGGAAATACTCACCTACCCCACACCTGACACCACTCTATTATACCCGGGGGGTTTCCCGGTGAGTTTTAACCCCCAACTATAATAGAGGTACTCTGCCTACTGTCCGGATTGGACCTACAGAGCGCGCCGACCGATTGGTCACTTTCGGAGTCCGGAGCTTTCCTAGCCCGCTTTCACACTCATCGGAGTTACGTTTATTATGATGGGATTGAATTAGAGTCTACTTTATTTTCAGGCACTTTAATTAAATTGACCTAAACGGATTACAGGCGGTAGTTTAAATGCTTCGTTTAAGTCTTTATTTCACAAGGTCATTTAGTTATTCTTAGTCTAAGGGTGACAATTAAGGTCACCAGGAAATAAATGAATTTAAGACTACTGGCATTTCCTCCAGTCAGATCCTTCAATTCCTATATTCCGATATAAGCCTTAATTTCTAATTGATGTGAAATTTACCCTTCAACCTGGGTATCCCTTTACGTTCCTTTAACCAAAAACCCGACGGCCCTGTTCTCGAAGCACTACCCTCGTGCCATTTCTAGGTCCGTCAAAGCAAGGACTAATCCGTAGTCACAAAAGCTTAGCTAATCATACGGAGCAACTCGCGTCTCGTTGCTCGGGGAGACCTAGACTACTCTCGAAATAAAATCTACAATCTGCCTCCTGTCGTGAACACTTTTTATTATTTATTTTCTTCATTATTTACTCTACTTTCTGCTCTCAATTCATTTATCTTTATACTCTCTTTACTCATTTCCACAAAATTTTTACTTCATGGTAGCCACGCCGAGCCTATGAAAGCCGTTACAACACAAAGGGGGGGGGGGTTCATTACCACTCTATTTAAACGCTTGTTAACACTATATTTAAGTCCGAAAATGGTTTAAGTAGTTTGAGGGGATGCGAGTAGGAAATTTTACTATAATATTTTACGTCGGAGAGGGGCACAAACAATTAATTTAATTTTACGATTACATGGCCCCAACTTTACGCTTATCGCGCTACCAAATGACTGACTCTTTTTGGGGGTAGTCCGCTCTGTGGGCCTCTGTTCAGGATTGCCAACTCTTCCATTTTAAACAATTTAAAAAAACATACTTTTTCGTAATTTCACAATTATTAGTAAATGATTTACATTAAACATTATAATCTTAATTAAACAAAAATTAATATTCTTAACTTGGCATTACTACACTCGCATCATCCCCTTGAAAATAAGTTTTTCACTAGGAAAACTTATTAATAACGTTTAATAAATTTATAAATTTATTCAACAAATTATATATTTTGCAATTTTTTTTTTTTTTTTCTTTAACAAATTCAAAGTTGATAGACAAGACATAATTAGAATGACAAATTCCACACATATATTTTGTATCATATTATAAAAATCGAAAACTTTATAATTTTCACATTTGCATAAAATAACATTTCACACTAATAATTAAATTACAACCTGTAACTAATCTACACATGCCAAAAAAAATATAACGGAAAATTTTCTTACAGTGGCTGCACAAATCTCATGTTCACAATCTATTCCAGCGATTCCTCATCAAAGATCGCTTTACATTTGAAACAATTATTTGTATAGTTATACAGTTACTATCAGGGCAACATAGAAAAAAAATAAGAAAAAGTTTACATAAAATACTGACCAAGAGCGCACATACTATTTCACGAAAAACGCAACAAATATGGGCAATAATCGCACCCTTTCACTTATAATTTCATTACATAATAATCTTACATTAATTTGCTGGACGTTGTTTAGATCACAATCCGAACGCTGACAACGGACTTCTTCAATTTTCAATCGCAGCTCTCCTGCTCACTTCGCTAGAATGCAAGGGATTGCATCAATCAACATGCAACAGGGCAGCACGCTTTACTGGTTCCGCTCTCTCTCCAAATGGCGGAAAAAAAACAAGAGAGACGTCCAATTCTAAAAGGATCAGGGGGGGAGATATACTGAAAGCGGGACCACGCGCTGGAATTGGACGGAATTTGCAATTCTAGAAGTCGATGAAGAAACTCGCCTTGTCTCATCTCCACTTTTGTCGGTGAACGCTGCTCTTCCTACGTCCAGCTGAAAGACTTCTACTGGCAACAATCAAACGATCACTCTGCCGTAGGCCGTTTCCCAACGAACCTACTGTATGTCTGTATGGACAGTACAGTCTTAGACACCCGTTGAAGCGCTCGTGGCTTGCCTACCGCGTGCTACGACACATATTTAGCGAAGTTTTCGAGCAGCGTGACTAACTACTGCCCGAAAAATATCAGTAGACCATTTTCGATCGAAACTTTCGTGTGCCAAGACCCTGCACACGAAGTTTCTCTTCTCTTCCGAAACTGTCCTGCGCCAAGTCCATGCGCCATCTGGTTTCTCTTCTCTCTCTCATCATTGGTGATCGATCACCTATACGGTCGACTAAACTCAATGGATGGAACTCGGATTCAACTTGGTTGCCTCCAAACCGAGCCTTTCGAAATTTTGAAAAACAGTTATTCGAAACGATTTGTACTGCTATTTATTGCATATTAATTTACCAAATTTTCTGGACATTTCACTTCGAAACAATAACTACACATTTGCTCTGGCCAAATTCACGAAAAAAAAAAACAATCTCAAAATTTGACAAAAATTTAATCACATCAAGCTACGAATAAGGTCACTTATGGCAGTTACAGCGGAGAAGATAAAAAGGTCATAAAACGTACGAAACAAAATTGTACAGTATAAATATAAAAGCGCCCATACATAGTAACTGTTAGTATAATTTAAGAACTATTATTGTACAAACTACCGTCAGAAATCACATCGATACTTTCAAATACAAAAGACAAAAATGAACCCCAGAAACTTTATGTCATCACTTCTCTGACAATCATGAACCCTCTTGCCCTTTGGGGGGGAGCACACTAGGACGCCACAAAAATGTTACTGGCTATCTAGAAGGCTCCATTTCCGGGAACACTCGAGCCAATGTTTTAAATGCATTAGTACCCGACTGAAGGTTTAAACAATAACAATTTTCCAAAACAGTTATTAAAAAGTTTAAAAAATTAAAAATTACTACCAAAAAAAATTATTTTAATACAGTAATTCCAACTTGAAACGTTAAATTTCATATGAATTGAACTCGCAATTCGCAAATTACATCTGAGAGAACTCTCTCCTCAACAGAAACCCCAGTATGGTTTGCAAATCACAAAAATCCCAGTAATTTATCGTTTCTAAGTGAAACTACAAATTTGCATCGTTATACTAAATAAGAATAGATAATATGCACTCAGAAATACACGCAACCTACTGTAAACAAAAACAAAACATTGCATAATTGAGAGCGGTCGCTTTGTTTAAGCGAACCTCTATACAAATATCCCTAACCGAATGAAATTACATTATATCCTGACATAATTTTGTAATCTTTTCTATGCAAACGCTCGAACTAAAAAAAAAAGGACATGTTTCATTTCTAATGCCCCAATTAAAATATCAAATCAAAACATCCTTTTTGCAATACAATCTAAATTTCAAATAAAAATTTAACCATTTTCATTGAACTGGAAGAAAAATAAATAAAAATCGGCCTACCTATACAAATAAAAAATTGAATGAATTTAAAACGTAAAAACAAGTATGAAAAGAATTTTCTACACAAATTTCTGTAATCCAAAAAAAATTATAATATCCAAATTTCGTAAAATATGTGTACCGCCGCACTTTTAGACCTATAATTAATAAATTCAATGTTATGCGCGGAAAGAACAATTTAGAATTTAATGCATAACATTCGTGCTTATTAAAGAAAAATCCTATGATTATTTATGTTAAACCAATTAAAATTTTGTTAAATAACTAAGAATTTAATACTCAATAGACATATACCGTAGTGACGGTCAATATCCGAACAATATTTAACGATAGGCCTACAAAAAATCTTTCTTTAGTACAATACAATAGCCATTTTACAAAATATCAGTCGGAATTGTCGTGAAAATGAACGAAAGGAAGGGAGAGGAAAAAAAATAGATAATCAGCCTACCAAATTTTATGAGTATATAAATATATATAATTATATAATAACTAATATACGTATAAGTTAATATGTAAGTATATAATTAATGAGTATATAAAAAAATCCAAAAAACAAATGAATTTATAGAAAATTCCACGACACAATTTCTCTTTCAGTTAAACCAATTTAGCTTATTTTGAAGTCTAACACAATCCTATACGGCAGCCTATAATCTGACAAATTATTATGTTTAAGATTATTTTTCGACTGTCCCTTAAAATGTAACTTAATCCTATTTAGCGCGAAGCGAAGCGAAGCAAAAAGCCCGTAAACCTACATAAACAATAAAATAAGCCTATTATTATATACAACCAATCGAAATATAATAAAAAATCTACTAATGAAACCCAGAAAATTTTTCATGTTCATGAAGTGTCTTACAATACTATATATGTATATATACACACCTAGAAATGCGGTACAAATTTTCGCTCAAACATTTTTAAAGGACCGTATAAAATGTGTATCACACTGTATTTAAACTAACATAATTCACTTACGTACAAATTCAGTGTAAAATTTTTTTTTCTATATTAACCGTTATTACTATATATTATCACAATTACTACTAATTCCAAAAGTTGAAACACAAAAAAGACAAACGTAGGTAGGTTTGAGGACAGGAGAAAAAGTGAACGAAATAAAGTGAAAAGAATTGAGTCATCGGCAGAAACGAACAATTTGAAATATATCTCTCCGACGGGCTGAACGAAAGCTAACGAATTTGGAAACAAACGACTCTGAAATTTAATGTTACTCAAATGTTTTGACTCCAACGGAAAACCGACTCCGCAACGACTAAAAGAAGTTTTGAGTCTCTAGACTCCATCTCAAACAAAAAATTTTGACGCGCGAACTTTTTTGAAGCGACGCGACTCAGAATAATTTGGAAAGTAATGGGGGCGCCATTTTGAATTTACATTTACAATGAATTTTAAGGAATGAAAATCGAAATTTCCCTGCAAACGGGGTAAACTTTGCATTTAGATATTTTAATAATCGAAATAAAATATTCATTAAAGCTATTGGCTATTATACCGGGTCGGAAGAATTTTAATCGAAATAATAGGCACGTGGGTAAGCCTCATACAAAATATGATGTAGGACCGCCGCTCGCCACCAAAAATGTCGTGAATCGTTTTATTATTTATTTTCTTCCTTATTTACTCTACTTTCTGCTCTCTATTTCATTTATCTTTACACTCTCTTTACTCATTTCCACAATAATTTATTACTTCATGGTAGCCACGCCGAGACTATGAAAGCCGTTACAACATAAAGGGGGAAGGGGGTGTTCATTACCACTCTATTTAAACGCTTGTTAACACTTTATTTAATTCCGAAAATTGTTTAAGTAGTTTGAGGGGATGCGAGTAGGAAATTTTACTATCATATTTTACGTCGGAGAGGGGCACAAACAATTAATTTAATTTTACCGTTACATGGCCCCAACTTTACGCTTATCGCGCTACCAAATGACTGACTCTTTTTGGGGGTAGTCCGCTCTGTGGGCCTCTGTTCAGGATTGCCAACTCTTCCCAATTTAAACAATTTAAATCTCAAACACACTTTTTCGTAATTTCACAATTATTAGTAAATTATTTACATTAAACATTATCTTAATTAAACAAAAATTAATATTCTTAACTAGGCATTACTACACTCCCAATGGCTGGACCCCTTCTTACATACGAAGCAATTCACTCTCACATACGTCAGAGGTGCGCATCACCACGAGACCAAGAGGATTTTGTAATTCTCACGAGTCGGGGTTCCGATATCGGAGCTCTGGCCGGATGTGAGTTGTTAGCTGGGAAAGTACATGGCCCAACAGCCAGCGAAAGATGTCACAAGAGTGCATCAGAGCGTTCTTACTTAGGAGGAATATTGCATTTTAATTTCACGGGCGCTAGTTTGAGGGCTTAGGAGAGATTTGAGCGACTTTGAGTGACCGTCTGGAGATAAAACAAATGTCTGCTCTTGTCGTGAAGGTGGGCGTGCTCGTGTACAACGGCCAACTTATCGCCAGAGGCTTGTCCCGCGTATAACATAGATATATATATATATATATATATATATATATATATATATATATATGTGTGTGTCGAGCGGGTTTTATTGTGCCGCTCGAACGTATGTGATGACGATGGACTCGAATTCTGGAGGTGGTCCCCTCGTTTGGAGTCGAGTTGTATCCGGAGGATGCTCGACAAGGTCACTCTTGGGTTACGGGAACTCCGAAACTCTTTAGGGTCACGTTTTACGTCAATACTAATGGACGCACCGGCTCACACTTCTTGCCGTGTATTTTCGTTTCTACTGACCACTCGTACCTCGATTGGTTGTAAGTTTCGTAAGGTTACCATCGAGTGCTTAGCCTGATTTCTTTTCACGAAGCACGGTGGAAACTTCGGAAGAAAACACTGTAAGACGAGATATATATAAATATATATAGGTATCTATGAAAATTATTTCACGAAAGTGACACGTGAAAAATATTTATGATGAATAAAACCACGAAGGGAAAAGAAACACAAAGTGGTGCTCAAGCGCTTTCGTCTAATGACATCCTCAGGATGTCATTAGACGAAAGCGCTTGAGCACCACTTTGTGTTTCTTTTCCCTTCGTGGTTTTATTCATCATAGGTATCTATATTGAGTTCCACGGTGAATGGAAACAAAAAAGTTCACGACTACAGGGTTTTTATTAATTTACTTCAATTTCACAATCTTTTAATGGAAAAAGATAAATTTAGATAGATAGATAGATAGATAGAATAACCTTTATTAATAATAATAAAATAAATACAGTTTTTTAATTTACAGTGACATGAATAATTGTGAAGCTCGACTATTTATTTTATTTAATTTGGCCCTTAAACTTTAGGCTTTACTGGGCTCTTATTAAAAATAAGCAGCTAGTTGTTATTAATTAATAATAATAAATAAATAAATAAGTAAATAAGTATTATTAATAGTTAAAACATGTATTACAATATTAAACAATATTAATGGACAATATTAAACAATATTAGTGGACATTAATCCTAGATTTTTGTTAGTATGCCATTATTAATCGTGATTTCAACTTGGTTTTAAACAAATTTACATTCACAATATTTTTTATACCGGCATGCAAGTCATTCCATAGTTTCAATCCAATGAAAATGGGTAGTTTTTGAGATGACGACAATCTAAATTGAGGTATAACAAGCTTTGATCTAGTTCTGGTCTGATACGAGTGGATTTCTTGATGAGTTACAAAATATCAATTTACCCATTGCAAATTAATGATTTTGTTCTTACACTTGTAAATACAAATAAAATGTGCCAGTTTGGGTATATCATTGAGCTTTAATAGGTTTAGCTCTTTAAATAATGCACTAGAGTGATCAAGGAAATACCTTATTGCTCGTTTTTGGATGACAAAGATACCATTTAATGCGTTGTTAGCGGAGTTTCCTCAAACAAGGGTGCAGTGTGTTATATAAGGAAAAACAAGAGTATGATAAAGAGTCAATAAAACTTGTTTAGGGGGTACATTTCTAAGTTTAAACATTATAGCAACGCTCCTTGAAATCTTTTTCGCGATATAATTTACATGATCACTCCATTGCAAATTCTTATCGAGCATCACACCAAGAAATTTTGTTACAGTACATTCCTTTATGGCGATTTCATTAATATTAAGTTCATCAAGATATACATTTCTTTTATTAGTAAAAATTATGAAATTTGTTTTACTGGTATTTAGGAAGAGTTTATTGGTGGTCAACCATTTCATTACACTGATGAATTCCGAATGAAATATATTCTTAGCTGTATTAACATCTTTGCAAGAAAAAGAGACAGTTGTATCATCTGCAAACATTATGAAGTTCAGTATATCAGATGAACGTGGAAGGCCATTTATATATAATAAAAATAACAGTGGACCCAGAACTGAGCACTCTGGCACATCATGTTTGACAAGCGCTTTAGTTGAGCAAACCTTATTTATTGATACAAAATGATATCTATTGGACAAATAACTTTTAAACCAATCACTGATTGCTCCTCTAAAGCCGTAACAATATAATTTATTAAGTAGAATATTATGGCCTATTATATCAAACGCCCTACTCAAATCCATAAATGTTGATATCATTCTTTCTTTGTTCTCCTTAGCTATATTTACATTTTCCATAAGATTTAAAATAGCCATTTTCGTTGTTTTATTATTACGGAAGCCATATTGATTTGGAGATAATAAATTGTAGGATTCTAAATATCGCTGCATTCTACTTTTTACAATTTTTTCAAACACTTTCCTGAACACAGATGATGAACACACCGGCATGTAATTTGTTGCTAGTGTAGGATCACCCCTTTTAAAAAGGGGTGTTATACAACCAGTTTTTAGCATTGATGGGAATATTCCTTTGGAAATACTTTGATTGATAATTTTAGCCAAAGTTACAGATATCTTATCTTTAACAAGTTTCACTATAGGTACAGGAATGTTATGAATGTTATTTTTTGTATTTTTTAATTTACCTATAATATTCTGGACCTCATTAAAGGTAGCAGGAACAAAAGAAAATGAATTTAGTGGGCTGGGTGGCATATATTCTAGAGGTGAGTGATCATTATTTATTAATTGTGAGCGAAGCTTATCCGCTATTGTAGTAAAATGTGCATTTAAAGAGTTTGCAATAGCAGTATTATCAGTAATTTCTTTATTATGAACATTTAATTTCTCTATTGAATTTTTCTTAATTTGTTTTCCGAGAAGATTGTTTATGGTTGTCCGTTTTTCATGTCTCCTTTATGTTTGGAAAATTGATTGTTATAATAGTTATATTTTGCAATTTTGATTATTTTAGTTAATTTGTTTATGTACTGAGTATATTGTATTTTAGGAATTTTGCTCTGTAATTGCAATTTGAATAATTTATCTCTGTTCTTTATTGAAGTGATAATTCGTGGAGTGATCCATGGATTTGCGACACTTTTGGGCGAAACTGTTTTTCCCCTTAAAGGAAAGCAAATATTAAAAATATGGAATAAGGTATCATAGAAGAACTGAAACATATGATCTGCGTCATTTAAGGGTTCGTCACAGTCAAATCGAGTATTTTCTACAGCCCCAATAAATTTTCTTTTGTTAACCTCTGAGAATATTCTGTAATCAATAGTTGTTTTGTCCGCAAATTGAAGAAGTGAAATTTAACTAATACACAATGTGAAGCTTAATTAGTAAAGAAGCATAATAAAGAAATTACACTATTTTTTCTTAAATACAAATTGCGGCAGAGTTTAATTATTTATAAAACAGAGTTCAATTAGATTAAGACGAGGTAGTGCTACTGTTCAATCAATCACAGAGCCTGCATGGTTGGGGGTACAACAAGAGAGCAAAGAACCCCGTTGTCGGCGCTCTCAGGGTTTTTAAGACCTCGGGGTAGGCGGAGACGAGGTAAACTAAGGGTCACCCTCTCACGGGAGGAGTTTAACAGCAAGCGCCTATGATAGTTATTTACATTAAGATTTGGGCGGAGGTAAATTCAATTTACAGCCGCGATTGGGAAATTTTGACTCTGGGGAATTCCGGGGGTGAACCAATCAAGATTGAAATAGTTTCTGCAGAGTCTACATTTTTATTTTGATAATAAAGCATAATTGTAGGGCCTGGAGGCGCCAGGATGGCGGCGTTAAGGTAGGGGGAGCCCCTACAAAAAGAATCGGTTGGAAAGGAAAATGTAGAGTGCACCTGAATTTTATGGTCGAGAAAATCAATTTAAATGATTTTGTAGAATAGGATAAATACTGATCAGAGGCAGCTGAAATTTGGACTGTAACTGGGTTAGGATAAGAGAAGACGGGCGGTATATAGAGGTTGACACAATTATGCTTTATCTATGAGAATGGTAAAAGAATTTTATTAAAATTTAACTAAGCGAAAATGGAAAAAATGCAGTGTTTATAAGACGCTCGCCTTACATGGCGTGATGCTGACGGTGACGGAGGTGGGGGATCGAAGAATTCATGCGAGGAGCATATTTTCATATACGTATCACATTTAATGATTTATTTTGAGATTACAGGAGAGGATTATTTGAGATTACATGGGATTACAAGGAGTTACTCGGATTACATGGGGTTGCTCTGGATTACATGGGGTTACTCCGCATCTGAAAGATTGCACACTCTGTGATGTCAGGACTAAGGAATTTTGGATTTACATTAGAACGCAATTCATCAGAGACGAACTCGTTTTGGACCGTAGAGTTTTCTGCTACGAGACATATATACACCTCGCAACCTCGTGGCAGCTCTGTGCGTTCGTCTGTCTTCACACACAGACAATGCTGGGGGGCCTTACCTCTAGGCCTGGTGAGCGATTTGTTCTCTTGCACTCTCAGCCGAGCATCGCCAGGTACAGCCGACTCATCTGGTACCTTACTGGGCCAAGCATCTAGTCTTCTTTTGAAGACTTTAACTTTGGCCGCTGTGACGTTTCTGGGGTTGTTTGTAAACTGGTTAAACAGTCTTGGCTCCCTGACAACCAAGCCATTTTCCTTCAGTGATGAATAGATCTCTGCCGTGCCTTCAATTTGGGAACACTACATATATATATATATATATATATATATATATATATATACACATTTTAACTGCAAACGACACACAGTATATACAATGTAAAGAACGACGCTTGTTAGAAGAGTGTCCGCACAAGAGGAGAAGAGAAAACAAGCAATGAAAAATGAGGCACCTCTCTGGAATCGAACCGGGATCATCCGATTGCTGGTCAGATATGTTAACCATTACACCAAAGGCCTCCACGATTCAAACCTTGTAATTCTCCCACGTACCTACGAGCGGAACAAATGCCCTTTTAGGGATGGTTAACATATCTGACCGGCAATCGGATGATCCCGGGTTCGATTCCCGAGCGGTGCCTCATTTTTTCATTGCTTGTTTACTCCTCTCCTCTTGTGCGGACGCTCTTCTAACAAACGTCGTTCTTTACATTGTATATACTGTGTCGTTTGCAGTTAAAATGTATGTATATACGGCATGAGAAGGTGCCTCCTCAAAGGGCATTTGTTCCGCTCGTAGGTACGTGGGGGAATTACAAGGTTTGAATCGTGGAGGCTTTTGGTGTAATGGTTAACATATCTGACCTGCAATCGGATGATCCCGGGTCCGGTTCCTGAGAGGTGCCTCAATTTTCATTGCTTGTTTTCTCCTCTCCTCTCGTGCGGACACTCTTCTAACAAGCGTCGTTCTTCATTATATATATATATACATATATATATATATACACACACACACATATATACAGGGTGTCCCATAAGTCCGGCAACATAGGAAAAATAATAAAAAAAGGCAAAACAAAACAAAAGCTTTTATTTACAGAACGTGCTCAATATGTCCACCATTGTTTTCAATACACAAATTCAGACGTGATACCCAGTCAGCAAGCACACGGTGAATGATGTCAGGAGTAATGGTGTTACATGCCCCAATAATACGCTGCCGCAAATGTTCAACACTCCTAATTTTCTCTGCGTATAGCAGCGCTTTCAAGTGGCCCCAGAGATAAAAATCTGGTGGCGTGAGATCCGGGCTTCTAGCTGGCCATTCCACAGGCCCTCGACGTCCTATCCAATGACCAGGGAATTGTTGGTACAGGTATTCCCTTACTTGGGTGCTGTAATGTGCAGGAGCGCCGTCTTGCTGGAACCATGTTGGAAAATTTCCTTCTTCGTTCAAGACACTGGGAAATGCTTCTTCCTTGAGCATACGTAGGTAGGTGCCTCCAGTGACATGTTCATCGAAAAAGAGGGGGGGCCTATGATGCGATCCTTCCAAATGCCACACCATACCATCACCCGAGATGCACCTTGTTCCTTTGAAGAGGTATACCAGTGAGGGTTGTTTTGAGACCAGTAGCGGGTGTTCTGTCGATTTACCTCACCATTTCCATAAAAAACAGCCTCGTCACTGAACAGAATGGTGGACGGGAAATTGGCATCCCGAGCATATTGTTCCGTAGCCCATTCACAAAATTCCATCCGCCGGTCGAGATCATCTTCGCTTAATTTCTGTAGGATCTGAAGTTTATATGGATGCCATTTGTGAGCCTGAAGAATGCGATGGATGCTACTTTTCGACACTCCTGTCTCGGCGGACAATCACCGAAGAGACTTATTGGGACTTCTGTTAAAATGAGCCAGGATAGCAGTCGCTGTATCATCGTCAGTGGGCCTCCTTGAAGGTCCACTGCGTGTTTATTTTCTATGGATCTTGTTTCCTTAAACTTTGCAACAAGTCTGCTAACACAACTCTGTGTTATTGGCTCGCGGTCTGAATGCAGTCTGTTAAATTCTATGAGTAGAATTATCTGGATTCGTTCTTCCTTGCTCACAGATATTATGGCCTGTAGAAAGAGAAAAATATGAATTACGGTTTGTAGAAATGGAAAAATATGAATTTCTCCTATGATGCAGGACTTATGGGACACCCTCTATATATAAAAGCGGTCCCGATGGTATGGAGAGAGCAAAGAGATCAATCGACTGATTGATACTTCTGTTTTACGAAGATAAGTGGATATTCCTCAAAATTTTTGTGTGCCCGCCAACAGATCAGAGAAGTGATGAAATACACTGCATTTGACGAGATTTGAATGAAACTGGGAAAACAGCGTGGAAAGCTTTTAAAGAGGTGACTACGAATTTTCTCGGCATCGACAAATCAGAAAACTATGTTTCTCTGATGGAGAAAATGCTTATTGCTTACCAAGCACTGGGAGTAACATGTCTTTGAAAATGCAGTTCCTGTATTCCTCCTGTATTCTCACCTGGACTTCTTCACGTCAAACCTGGGTGCTGTCAGCGATGGGCATAGTGAAAGATTTCATCAGGATATATCAACCATGGAAAAGCGGTACCAAGAAAAATAGAGTTCCAGTATGTTGGCTGACTGAACACTTATAAGAGAAACCCCTAGTAATAGTAAGCGAAAATCAGCTGCAAAACAATTTAGGTAAGATACTCTTCCTGTTTGTACGATTAAATATACCATAAAGTAAGAAAATCTGTCAATTTTTATTTGCATTTCCTACGAAATCCTACTGTCGAAAAGTAGGGCTTAGTAAACTAATGAAAAATTATATTAATCGGCTCGTGCTAGTCCTCTTCAGCATTATAAATCTGATGTATTAAGTGCTGTCCTGTTAAAAACTAGTGAGAGTTCAAATTAAAAGAGCAAATGTTCGGCTGTATATATACGAGGGCCACTCAATATATTTTGCCCCACCTTTTTTTTTCTTTCAAAGTTTCCTTGTAAATTCCAGAAATTTTATACACAAGTACACTTGGTTCGCACTTATTAAGCAGATTACATTTTCTCCAATGTTTTCAAAAGTTTTCCCCGATTTCAGTGAAATTTGTAGCAAATAATCACTGTATATAGCAGCATTGATGGTATTCATTTCGATAAGATATTTTGATAATTAAAATAATTATCTCATTTTATTGAAAAATATGTAAAATATTGTGTTCCAAATTATTAAGCAAGTATTCTATTTACGGATCTAAATGGTGAAAATGGGTAAGAAGAAGGATTTAACATTAACTGAGAAAAGAAAAATAATCAAGTTACTCGCTGAAAATATAAAATCTATTGAAATTGCGAAGCAGTTTGTCAGAGCTTATCGAACTGTAAATAAGTTTGTAGCGGAGGGTACCAAACTGAGGCAGCGAAGTGATAAAGGAGCTATAAGAAAAATGACAAGGCGGCAGATATATGTAATCAAGCGCAAATTGCAAAGCATCCATTGTCCTCAAGTAAAGAGGTTTTTGAGCAGGCTGGCATACATAATGTACCAAGAACATCTCGATGTGGAATCCTCCGAACAATTGGCAAGACGTGTAAACCTACGATTCAGTCACCATTAATACCCAGGTACAAGAAGCAGCGAGTTGAATGGGCGCGTCAGTACGTGAAAACAGATTTTAATACTGTATTGTTCACCGATGAATGAAAAGCAACCCTTGAGGGACTTGATGTTTGGTCAAGAAGATGGATTGCTGAGAGCCAATTTCTACCTTCGAGATTAAGACGCCAACAAGGTGGAGGTAGTTTCATGTTTTGAGCAGGATTGATAGGCAATGAAGTAGCTGTCCCATACAGAGTGCCTGATGGTGTAAAAATGAATGCCCAGTCTTACACAAACTTTCTAAAAGAAAACCTCATTCCATGGTAGAGATTGACCCTTAGCAATCCATCTTCTTGACCAACCATCAGATCCCTCAAGGGTTGCTCTTCATTCATCGGTTAACAATACAGTATTAAAATCTGTTTTCACGTACTGACGCGCCCATTCAACACGCTGCTTCTTGTACCTGGGTGTTAATGGTGACTGAATCGTAGGTTTACACGTCTTGCCAATTGTTTGGAGGATTCCACATCGAGATGTTCTTGGTACATTATGTATGCCAGCCTGCTTAAAAACCTCTTTACTTGAGGACAATGGATGCTTTGCAATTTGCGCTTGATTACAGATATCTGCCGCCTTGTCACTTTTCTTATAGCTCCTTTATCACTTCGCTGCCTACAGTTTGGTACCCTCCGCTACAAACTTGTTTACAGTTCGATAAGCTCTGACAAACTGCTTCGTAATTTCAATAGATTTTATATTTTCAGCGAGTAACTTGACTATTTTTCTTTTCTCAGTTAATGTTAAATCCTTCTTCTTACCCATTTTCATCATTTAGATCCGTAAATAGAATACTTGCTTAATAATTCGGAACAC
>JAJOZX010003053.1:127500-132500 GCA_023014485.1 Bathynomus jamesi | reverse complement strand
AAATAGGGAGCTACTTTCCGCCCACCCTGTATATATATATATATATATATATATATATATATATATATATATATATGATTTTCACAATTGAGCAGGTGAAACGAATGAATGATGCATATATATATATATATATATATATATATATATATATATATATAAGATTTTTTAAAAGATTAGGATGAACATGCAGATACAAGCAATTTATATTTCATAAATTCAATTATCGATACGTCTTCATTCATTGCCAATTAACTCAAGCCAGTTAAAATGTATCTATTTTAAGCCGTATACCTGTAAACGAACCATTCATCTCACAAGCTACATCAAACTGTGTGATGAGGCTTTAAAACTAAAAACAATTATGTTATCCTCATCGAAACACCCACTTAAACATTATTACTAATACTGATTTATTGTCATTGTTATATATACATTTACACAGGTTAAGAGTATTTAAATTAAACACACTGATATCAATTCCTTTCAAAATAAAAGCCTCTTTCAAATCTAACCCAATATTGCTATATATTTCTCGCAGTAACTGTTTTCAGACCAGTAGCAGTTAAGTTATAAATATATACATAAAAAGGCAATATCCAAATAAGTAGGTTTGGCCCCCCGAAAAACTTTCTCATTATTTACAGTTAATAGAAAAAGTGGAATGGCCTTTACAAGGCATAACTCTAGTATTTAGCATCGTAGCGAAGATGGTTGACTAAATATAGCACCAGTCCTTCATGGGGCAATACCACCAAAGAAGTTCAAAGCACATCTTCAATAATAATTCAATCAAGGATCTTTCACTACGCGACCTCTTCCGATTATTTAAGCAAACCTGAAAGGTGTATACTCTTAAATTCTGAACGCTTTATACAACAAGAGTAAGAAATCGTAACTTCTCTCGAAACTGTACTAATTCCATTATTCTAAATCCACGTATTCTCTGTGATATATATATATATATATATATATATATATATATATACACAGTACTTACTTATGTCTGTTTGATTTTTACCCATTCTTCAACAGAATGTCCACCATTTTTTCATTACCGTCCTAAATCACCTAAGCTATCCTCTGAAGCAGGAGTCACACCAAACTATTTTACATCGAAAGCATTCTAACATCTACATTAGTACATACAACAGAAATGAGTGCCCGCATATATAAATGTAGTACATTATACGAGTTTATCAGTTTGGTTAATACCACAATGCTTTTCTATCACTCATTTCCTATCTGTATTAACTAAAAATTAGTTAGCTAGCTGTCAACTTCTGATCAAAATAATGTAATGTGCAAATTTTTAGTTGGGGACCCGAGCCTTAGGCCTACTCACACACACACACACACAGATTCTTTCAGGAAAGGGCATATATATATATATATATATATATATATATATATATATATATGTGTGTGTGTGTGTGTGTGTACACACACACACACACAAACACCTTCCAAACATTTTAATGTTCCGTTCGATGATTCCTAATTTCACGAAGGTGAAGCTTGGCGCCCTTCCCCCTCTCTCTCTCTCTCTCTCTCTCTCTCTCTATATATATATATATATATATATTATATATATATTAAGACGTATACTTAAATAATTATATGCATATTATATGCAGGATGTCCGAGAATTATCTGTACAATTTTTGGCTGTTATTAAAAGTCAACCATGAAGTGTAGAAATTCCAGTTTGTCCCATTTTACAGAGAATCTCATTAAGTTTTTTTTGATACCAAGTTTTGACAAGTTTTTTAGAAATTCCAGTGTGTCCGAACATTATCTGTACAATTTCATCTTTTAATAAAATTCTTGATAACACACGTAAAATTCTTAAACAAGATTATTTAGAATCTGTATTTTCAAAAGTTTCTTTTATTAAAGTAACGTTGTTACAAACATTCGATATGTGCACCATTAGTGATTCGCAAAACATCCAATCGATACTCCAAATGTTGCCATGTACGCTGCAGCATATCCACATCAATTTGCTCAATAGCAGCTGTGATTATTGCTTTTAAATCATCAATGTCTGTCACCCGTGTACTTTTCAAAAAAACTTTTCAAAACGTGGTATCAGAAAAAACTTAATGAGATTCTCTGTAAAATGGGACAACACTGGAATTTCTACACTTCATGGTTGACTTTTAATAACAGCCAAAAATTGTACAGATAATTCTCGGACACCCTGTATAAACATGTAAATATAAAATATGCATAACATAAAGATTTTATACAAAGTAAATGACTAGCAATAAATATTGTATTATGAAGCAAACTGTGGAACGACATCTCGATCTCAAAGGGTTTTACTTTGCATTTCCCTCAAAATCTGTGGTTAATAGAAAAATGTGTTTTCATTTTGTAATCAGCGTGAAAAAGAACATAAGAATCAACCATATTTATCAAATGGAGAAAAGCTTTGTTGAACAATGTTAAGATCTGATGAATATGTGCATTTGTACATTGTGGCAAGACCATAGCTCATGTGACAAATATTAATAATACGAACTGACACTAGATTACATTTGACAGCTCAAATACTAAGGATAGAAATGGAGTTAACAGGAAATAGTACAATAATGTCGGATGTAAGTACAGCTACAGTCAGACGTCTTTATATCATGAATTTCATAGCTTACGAAGATATATACACACACACACATATATATATATATATAATATATATATATATATATATATATATATAGTTTTACAATCATGTTCTAAATCAATTATTCAGCCGTTAATGTTCTCATATTTGCTCAAATAAATTTCTAATAATAAAATTTTTATAAGTTTATACGTCTGAATTTTGTGTTTATGTACAACATTTTTTGGGAACAGTTGGACGGGGAAAGCCATATATAAAGATTTCACATGATTTAACTCTACAGAAAACGTAGTTTTTATACAGATATTTGCTCCAACAGTGAAGCTACTGTGACGTTGTCTGGTTAAAATACATCATTTACTCAATGAAATAACCACAAGGTCACACTTATTAACTTGCGGCATCTTCCACATGAAAACTACCCAACCTAACAAAAATTACCCACCAGAAACGTATAAATTACATAACTCGACACGGGTTAAGCAATATCTTCTAAAAACAATCTAAACAGCTATTAATTATTTATCACCATATCACTTCAAGCTAAATTGCTATACTCGCTGGATAAAACAGAGCTTTCAACGCTTTAGTTGATGAATGTTGACAAAGTTCCTCATTTCTAACATATCTCGAGAAGTGAAATTTCACGATGTTAAATGTCATGTTGTGGTTGTCTTCTGACCAATTGTATATTTCACTTGTGACCTTCTGCAAGACATGCACCTCATATGCAACACTGATTTTTCGCCAATTTCTGTTTCGAATGCATACGACGGTACTATACTGTTGCTGATTACCCCAATGAACAGGAGTGGTACCAGTACTGTACCTGGGGATACATAACTACGTACTTCTGATTCCGATGATAATATACATTGAATTTTGACACCCCGTAGGCGCCCTCTGAGGAAGTTGTAGATCCAATTTAACGTTTTGCCTATCATTCCCATATGTTTCACTTTACATGCTATTATACAGTGATCACATTTGTCGAAAACTTTATTGAAATTCATGTATATGACGTCGTAGTATATACAGTATATATATAATTATATATATAATATATATATATATATATATACAGGGTGTCCCATAAGTCCGGCATCATAGGAGAAATTAATATTTTTCTATTTCTACAAACCATAATTCATATTTTTCACTTTCTACATGCCATAATGTCTGTGAACAAGGAAGAACGACTCCAGGTAATTCTACTCATAGGAAATCGGAGTCAGAGAGAGGCCGCTGCTGAATTTAACAGACTGCATCCAGACCGCGAGCCAATAACACAGACTTGTGTTAGCAGACTTGTTGCAAAGTCTCTGACTCCGATTTCCTGTGAGTAGAATTATCTGGATTCGTTCTTCCTTGCTCACAGACATTATGGCCTGTAGAAAGAGAAAAATATGAATTATGGTTTGTAGAAATAGAAAAATATGAATTTCTCCTATGATGCCGGACTTATGGGACACCCTGTATATAATTAGTGATAACAACAAGAACTATCCCAGTTTAATAGCCAATATATTAAATTACCAGTAAACAATATATATATATATATATATATATATATATATATATATATACTGTATATATATATATATATACACATACAATACCACTAAACTATGTAAGGATGTTGATCGGGGGATCATGAGTATGAAAACGAGCGAGAGGACTTTGTAACTTCTTAGAACCGTGGTTGGGCATGGTTAGCATTCTACTTTAAGATGCGGGACTATGGTGGTGCGACCGGGGTGACTTTTGCCAGAATGAACAATTTCGGGTAGTGGCATAACGCATAACTTTTCTCTACTCATATAGCTATCATATTACAATATGCGAGTAGTTTCATACGAATTTCAGGACATTGACTTCTGCACATATTTTAATTCCACTATTCGACTAAATTTTGAGAGATGCATCATGAATTTGAGATTTACTGCCTATGGTTATGAAGATTAAAATCTTGATAGTTTTGTTATTTTCATAATTAACAATCTCGCTAATTTTTCCTCGAACACTTGTACATGTATATATCTATGCATATATTGGATGTGTATATTTTTGGACACACACACACACACACACACACACACACACACACACACACAGCAAAAAAATGAACATGACTTATCTCATCTCATAAACGCTAAAGCAAACAAAGCTGTACAGAATAGGAAGCTACTTATAATCATGTCTGCTTTAGCACAGAAGTTTCCATATTGTTTTCTTATATCTGAGACATCACTCAAGGAGTTTTTGGTGATTCTCCCAAATACTTAGCCCCTAGAAAGCCAGCACGGCCTATTACAATAAAAATACTCTTGTTTTTCGAGAAATTGTTATTTTTTCATTGTACGCCGGTCGAAAA
>JAJOZX010003053.1:112500-125000 GCA_023014485.1 Bathynomus jamesi | reverse complement strand
ACCTCTCCATGAACATAAAAGCTGGCTTCATCTGAAAACAGGATGCCAGCCGAGAAGTCCGTGTCTTCGTCTACTTTTGTTCTTGCCCATTCACAGAATTCCAGCCGCCTGTCCGGGTCGTCTTCGCTAAGGTACTGCAACATTTGCATTTTGTATGGATGCCATCTGTGCTCTTTCATAATGCGGACGATACTCCTTTGGCTGACACCGCATTCTGCAGACATCCGTCGAGTGCTTTTTTGGGGACTCTTTGCGAACGCTGCCAGCACCATGGTCGCTGCGCCTTCATCGGTGGGTGTTCGTGGACGGCCACTTCTCGGTTGGTCTGCAACACTTCCAGTCTTCTTGAACTTCAGAATGAGTTTGGCAACGGTGTCGTGTGTGATGTGCGTGCCGCGGGCGTGTCTCCTGTTAAAACCCTCGGCAACCTTGCGACAGCTTCCTGATCCTGCCAGAAGAATGATCTCTATACCCTCTTCTTGGGACAAAGGCATCTCAGCACATCACCTGCAAAAAAATAAAAAATAAATAATCATTTATTTATCATGACCATTTTGCCTATGTATGGAGACTTTTGACTCACCCTGTGTATATATATATATATATATATATATATATATATATATATATATATATATATATTATATGTATATATATAATATATAATAATTATATATATATATAACTTATATAAAATATGTATTATATATATTTTTATTTATATACTGTATACCGGGTGTCCGAGAATTATCTCTACAATTTTTGGCTGTTATTAAAAGTCAACCATGAAGTGTAGAAATTCCAGTGTTGTCCCATTTTACAGAGAATCTCATTACGTTTTTTCTGATACCACGTTTTGACAAGTTTTTTAGAAATGTACGCGGGTGACAGACATTGATGATTTAAAAGCAAGAATCACAGCTGCTATTGAGCGAATTGATGTGGATATGCTGCAGCGTACATGACAACATTTGGAATATCGATTGAATGTTTTGCGAATCACTAATGGTACACATATCGAATGTTTTTAACAACGTTACTTTAATAAAATAAACTTTTGAAAATACAGATTCTAAATAATCTTGTTTAAGAATTTTACGTGTGTTATCAAGAATTTTATTAAAAGTTGAAATTGTACAGATAATGTTCGGACACACTGGAATTTCTAAAACACTTGTCACAACTTGGTATCAGAAAAAACTTAATGAGATTCTCTGTTAATATTACTCCCCGTAATTTTTTTCATGATTTACAGATGAAACTATATTTTAAGACTAAATAAATCAATCATCGCTGTGGGGTTCTGTTCGAGAAATAGGCGTGCTCCTGAGTTTTAGTCATAAGTTTATCAAATATTTTCCTTGATATCGCTACTGGCAAGGAAAACATTTGAAAAACTTAAGACTAGTACTCAGGAGCACGCCTCTTTCTCAAACAGAACCCTACAGCGATGATCAATTTATTTTGTGTTAAAATATAGTTTCATCTGTAAATCATGAAAAATTACGGGGAGTAATATTAATCACGCTAACTAACTACTAACTAACTAACTAACTAACTATATATATATATATATATATATATTATATATATATATATATATATATATTATATATATATAATATATATAATATATATGTGTGTGTGTGTGTGTGTGTAGAAAAATTACTATTTAAGGTATTTATTAATGGTTTAATTGCTTCAATTAAGTAAAAAGTTGGGTACTCTATAGGTAACACGAAGATAAAATGTGTACGCCAATAATATGATATTAATAATTCTTCTGTAAGAGGTTTGGAATGTCTTCTAAAATTCCGCTAATGATGTACTCAGAACCATCATATCCTTTTAATGTCACAAAACCGAAGTTGGGGAGAATCCAACCCAAAACCCTAATCAATCGGTTGATACTCGTTTCAAAATGAGAAGTAAACCAAAAGGGTAAGTACACGAAATTAATTCTAGAAGGTTCGTGTGGGTTCATACATATAGTGATTGGTATCGGGCATAGTTGTCCCATAGTGAAAATCACATTTATAGATTGAATTAGAAAATATAGTTACTAAACAATAATAAATTTTCGAACTGCGTACAATATAAAAATAACAATTTCTCGAAAAACAAGAGTATTTTTATTGTAATAGGCTGTGCTGGCTTTCTAGGAGCTAAGTATTTGGGCGAATCACCAACAACTCCTTGAGTGATGTCTCAGATATAAGAAAACAATATGGAAACCTCTGTGCTAAAGTAGACATGATTATAAGTAGCTTCCTATTCTGTACAGCTTTGTTTGCTTTAGTGTTTATGAGATGAGATAAATCTTTAAGTTAATTTTGTTGTGTGTGTGTGTGTGTGTGTGTGTGTGTGTGTGTGTCCAAAAATATACACATCCAATATATGCATAGATATGTACATGTACAAGTTTTCGAGGAAATTTAGCGAGATTGTTAATTATGAAAATAACAAAACTATCAAGATTTTAATCTTCATAACCATAGGCAGTAAATCTCAAATTCATGATGCATCTCTCAAAATTTAGTCGAATAGTGGAATTAAAATATGTGTAGAAGTTTTAATGTCCTGAAATTCGTATGAAACTACTCGCATATTTTAATGTGATAGCTATTTGAGTAGAGAAAAGTTATGCGTTATACCACTACCCGAATTGTTCATGCTGGCAAAAGTCACCCCCGTCGCACCACCTTAGTCCCGCATCTTAAAGTAGAATACTAACCATGCTCCACCACGGTTCTAAGAAGTTACAAAGTCCTCTCGCTCGTTTTCATACTTATGATCCCCCGATCAGCGTCCTTACATACTTTAGTGGTATTGTATATATATGTATATATATATATGTATATATATATATATATATATATATATATATATATATATGTTTACTGGTAATTTAATGTATTGACTATTAAACTGGGATACTTCTTGTTGTTATCACTAATTATATATTTATATATAAATAATATATATATATATATATATATATATATATATATACAGTATATATAGAGGGGTTAGACAAAATAATATGGACACCCGCCGATTTCACCTGTTATCTTTACGGACTGCTCAGACACAAAGTAAACGGTCAAATGACTGGCAAACCTATTTAAATGCGTAACAGAGAGTGTGTACGTCATGTTATAACCCTCACGTTGTTTTTACAGATCTGAGTGAATTATGAATTAGCAGTTATGAAAGACCTGTCAGACTTCCAAAGAGGGCAAATTGTCGGAGCGCGGATGGCTGGTGCATTGGTGACGAAAACCGGTCAGATGTTCAATGTATCCAGAGGAACTGTCTCTATGGTCATGTCTGCATACCAAAACCATGGAAAGACAAGCACCGACAAATGCAATAGTGGACGCAAGAAGAAGCTGTGTGATCGATACCGCCGGGTGCTAAAGTGCATTGTGACAAAGAACCATAAGACAACAGCTCCAAAAGTGACTGCAGAGCTTAACCAGCATCTTGCAAGCCCGGTATCGACCAGAACTATACGTCGCGAGCTCCATGGAGCTGGATACCATGGGAGGGCTGCAATTGACAAACCTTTCTTTTCGCACATCAACATTGAGCGGCGCAGAAAATGGTGTAATGACCATAAGAATTGGTCAATGGACCGGTGGAAGAATGTAGTCTACTCCGACGAATCCTCCTTTACGCTATTTCCATGTTCCGGTCGAGTTTACGTCTGGAGACAGCCTAAAGATGCTTATGACCCCGACTGCCTGACTCCAACCGTTAAGCATGGAGGCGGATCTGTGATGGTTTGGGCAGCAATATCGTGGAATACTCTTGGCCCAGCTGTAGTACTGCATGGTAGGGTTAACGCCCAGGTCTATCTGTCAATATTGGCTGACCAGGTCCATCCCATGGTCCAAACGCTGTTTCCCAATGGCGGCGCCGTCTTCCAGGATGATAATGCACCAATCCACACCGCTGGGGTCGTTAAAAACTGGTTAGAAGAGCATGTTAGTGAAGTAGAACGCTTGGATTGGCCTCCACAATCCCCGGATCTTAACATTATCGAGCATCTGTGGTGTCAGTTGGAGCAGCAGGTCAGAAGCCGATTCCCACCGCCGGCGTCTTTGGAGGAACTGGAGCAGGGTTTGCTCGAAGAATGGCTCAGGATTCCTCTAGCCCCTGTCCAAAAGCTGTATGAATCAATTCCCCGACGCATTGCAGCTGTTATTGCCGCTAAAGGAGGACCAACTCCATATTAAGAATAAAAACCGCCATTTATCAAGGTGTTCATATTATTTTGTCAACCCCTGTATGTATATATATACTGTATATACTACGACGTCATATACATGAATTTCAATAAAGTTTTCGACAAATGTGATCACTGTATAATAGCATGTAAAGTGAAACATATGGGAATGATAGGCAAAACGTTAAATTGGGTCTACAACTTCCTCAGAGGGCGCCTACGGGGTGTCAAAATTCAATGTATATCATCATCGGAATCAGAAGTACGTAGTTAAGTATCCCTAGGTACAGTACTGATACCACTCCTGTTCATTATCATGGTAAGAGAGATAGATACACATTGGGGTAATCAGCAACAGTATAGTACCGTCGTATGCATTCGAAACAGAAATCGGCGGAAAAATCAGTGTTGCATATGAGGTGTATGTCTTGCAGAGGGTCACAAGTGAAATATACAATTGGTCAGAAGACAACCAACATGACATTTAACATCGTGAAATTTCACGTCTTGTGATGTTAGAAATGAGGAACTGTGTCAACATTCATCAACTAAAGCGTTGAAAGCTCTGTTTTATCCAGCGAGTATAGCAATTTAGCTTGAAGTGATATGGTAAATAATTAATTGCTGTTTAGATTGTTTTAAGATGTTGGATGTGCTCATGAATGATAGTTTATAAATTGCTTAACCCGTGTCGAGTTATGTATTTATACGTTTCTGGTGGGTAATTTTTGTTAGGTTGGGTAGTTTTCATGAGGAAGATGCCTCAAGTTAATAAGTGTGACCTTGTGGTTATTTCATTGAGTAAATGATGTATTTTAACCAGACAACGTCACAGTAGCTTCACTGTTGGAGCAAATATCTGTATAAAAACTGGGTTTTGTGTAGAGTTAAATCATGTGAAATCTTTATATATGGTTTTCCCTGTCCAACTGTTCCCGAAAAGTGTTGTACATAAACACAAAATTGAGATGTATAAACTTATTCAAATTTTATTATTAGAAATTTATTTCAGCAAATATGAGAACATTAACGGCTGAATAATTGATTTAGAACATGATTGTAAAACTATATATATATATATATATATATATATATATATATATATATATATATATATATCAGTAAGCTGTGGAATTCATGATATAAAGACGTCTGACTGTAGCTCTACTTACATCCGACATTATTGTACTATTTCCTGTTAACTCCATTTCTTTCCTTAGTATTTGAGCTGTCAAATGGAATCTAGTGTCAGTTCGCATTATTAATATTTGTCACATGAGCTATGGTCTTGCCACAATGTTCAGTGCTTACAAGAAGTCTCGCGCCTCTCTCTCGTCCCAAGCTAGTCTGTTAGGTATAAAATGAGCGGTCCTTATGGCGGTGGAGGTGTGTTCAGATTGGTGCACATAATTGCTCTAACCCCATCAGTGACGTCCACATTAATAATTATCAATCACTCTATCTATTTATATATAGAGACATACTGTATATAGATATATATAGCTTATGCAGGGGATAACGTGTCTCAGTCGCAGCTATGGTAGTTGTCTTACAATTAACAGTCCCAAGTGCAAGTTACGTTAACACCTCCACATAAACTACCCTGGACTAAAATAACATACGTGAAGCCCTTACCCACAAACCTTTTAAAAGGTGTGATTTAAAAGCTCTCTCTCTCTCTCTCTCTCTCTCTCTCTCTCTCTCTCTCTCTCTCTCTCTCTGATCACACCGCATGGCAATGTATCCATATAACGTTAATAATAACCGAAACTCGAGAAAATATACTCTCTGCCTTCCGCTCTACTCCAAATCCTTTTCTCTTAGTGACCTCTTAATACAAACTAATCTATCATATTTTGCGACTTTTTAACTCTTGTAGGATTCAATTCCATTCCTATAGTGTAAGAGATACTTAAATTCATGTGTGTATTATGCCATGATGTGCGTAATAAATAATCATTTTTAAATAGTTGGAGCGTTCAAGGTCATCTGTAATAATCTATAGACTACCCCTCAAGCCCACTCTCAACACTTAGATTCCCCGAAGACACAGGCATCTTCAAGTAACATGAATGCGTAGAGATCTAAGGTGTTAGATTCCATATTATATAATTTATGTGCTAGGTTTAAGAACGCTGGCATTGAAGGATGGAAGGAAGGGACAGTAAAAGCGATAATAGGTTTAATGAAGGAAGTGGAATGAGGATGGAGGTAAGCGTTGCTATGTCGAAGGAAACGAGGTTGGGTGTGGAATTACGAAGGGAGACGGAAATGCTAAACACAAACTCAAATATTTATTTTAATGCCCTAGACCTAGAAAGACAAAGAGCAAAATACCTTAAACTAACAATGAATTGACAAAAACAGAAGAGTCTGGTCTTAGACGCACTGATAGGTTTAACGTATGTGGCTAGAGGCCGCCGCTTAGAATTACCACTACTACCTAAGTCATAATAAGGTTATTTACTATGACAGAGTAGTCATGAGTAGTTATGGAAATAAAATATGATTATACTGTTGATGGCTGACTATATTCAGCTGGGATATAAACTATTGCTGACAATCTTTGGAACCTTGGCTTTTAAGACGAATTTTTTATGCATATGTTCAACAAAATAGGAAATTGGCTGATTATTATTACCATTCGAAGGGTTGGTACCCTTCACAACCGAAATCAATTTCCGAAGGGGTACATGGTATCCTCATTTCCTTTATCGTCCCAGCACGCTTCACATAAGCCATTTACACAAAGATGGAAAGGCCGTCTGTGCACCACGAGACGACCCAGGCAATACGGGGAGCAATGGTGACATTGCATGAATATGATGTGTCAATAAGAGAAATATCAAGACGACTAGACGTTCATCGAAGCACTGTGGAACGGTGGATTCATCGGTATGAAGCAGAAAACTCAATCGCTACTTTGCCGAAGTCTGGTCCTCCGCGTTCAACATCTCAAGAGGAAGATGCTGCGATTGTTAATCATGCCAGAGAGCATCCGTTTGTTCCAGCGACGCATATTTACAGACACCTGAACCTTCGTTGTAGCGCAAATACAGTGAACAACAGACTTCATGAGGCAGGGTATTTTTCTCGCCGTCCGGCTATAAAACCTGCATTGACGATTGAGCATAAAGAGGCGCGGATGGGATTTGCCTTGCAATACTTGCCGCAGGAGGAAGAATTCTGGAGAAAAGTTGTGTACTGTGACGAAAAAACATTTTACACAGATAGTCATGGTTCCCTGCATTGTTGGAGGCAGCGCGGAAAACGCTATGAAGAAGGAAATGTTTTCCGAGCAAACGTAGTGGTCACATCAATCTCGGTGTGCGGGGCTGGATGTCTGGCTATGGTGTCGGAGAATTGACTCAAGTAGATGGACGCTTTACTGGACAGCAATATTGCCAGATACTGGAAGAGGTGCTGCTACCCAGTGTTCGTGCGTATCTGGTTCCAGCACCGGAACCATTTTACTTAATGGAAGATAACAGTCCCATTCATAGGAGTAACGTTGTGAGAGCGTGGTACGAAGATCACCCAGAGATTATTAATCTAATTCTGCCACCACGTTCTCCTGATTTGAATCCGATTGAAAACCTTTGGGCAATAATGATTAACGAATGGGAGCAAGGCAATGAAAGAACATTTGAAGCACTTTTAGCTCATACGAGGAATAGTTGGGAGAGCTTACGCCGAACACCAAACATTCCCTACAATCTGGCCTCTTCTATGCCGCAACGATTGCAAGAAATTATTAATGCTGGAGGAAGTTATACGAAATACTGATGTTAAAGCCATGACGTAAATGTGTGTCGAATATATATTTATGTTAATATAGAATTTTATTATATTTTTGTCTGACATCTATAAAAGTATATATTGTGACCATGAAAGAACTTTACTTATCCTTAGTTAGAATCTTTTCTTGCAATGTCTACGCTCGTGGAGATGATAATATCGGGTGGCCCAAAAAAAATGGCACCAATTTTGAGAAGTGATATCTCAATAACCCTTGCAGCTAGGGACTTTAAAAAACAACTAAATGAAAGATAATTCTTTTCTCTTTAAATACTTATTCTATGGCTTGATGGTTATAAGCCCATATAATGCCCGAAATTGGCTTCCAAAAAAAATATATAAAAAAAAAGTTGCGCATTTATATTTATTCCTTGATCCTAATTTTAAATGAAATTTTTCTATTCCAGACCCCTCAAGATGGGATTGAGAGAATCTGATAAGAACATTATACAAGCACTACGTGAAGAAAAAGGATATTCATTAAACATAATCCTTTACGAATTTCCAAATAGAAATTGGAAAAAAAGAACTGTGGCACATTTTTTACAAAAACTTAAAGAAACCGGCAGCAGTCAACGGCGTCCGGGAAGTGGTCGACCAGAAACTATTAGAACGCCAGAAAACATTGAAAAAGTAAATGAAATGGTTTTAAGTCAAGAGGAACAACCGGGAAGGGTTCATCAGTACGTTCATCACGTACTGATGAACGTGAAATCCCGGTTTCTTTCGCAACTTCACGTTCACTTTTACTTGTTCCCGGTTGTTCCTCTTGACTTAAAACCATTTCATTTACTTTTTCAATGTTTTCTGGCGTTCTAGTAGTTTCTGGTCGACCACTTCCCGGACGCCGTTGACTGCTGCCGGTTTCTTTAAGTTTTTGTAAAAAATGTGCCACAGTTCTTTTTTTCCAATTTCTATTTGGAAATTCGTAAAGGATTATGTTTAATGAATATCCTTTTTCTTCACGTAGTGCTTGTATAATGTTCTTATCAGATTCTCTCAATCCCATCTTGAGGGGTCTGGAATAGAAAAATTTCATTTAAAATTAGGATCAAGGAATAAATATAAATGCGCAACTTTTTTTTTTATATTTTTTTTGGAAGCCAATTTCGGGCATTATATGGGCTTATAACCATCAAGCCATAGAATAAGTATTTAAAGAGAAAATAATTATCTTTCATTTGGTTGTTTTTTTAAGTCCCTAGCTGCAATGGTTATTGAGATATCACTTCTCAAAATTGGTGCCATTTGTTTTGGGCCACCCGGTATATGCATTGTTGAAACAAACTATGAGAAGGTAATAGTTTCAGGAAAAAAATAAAAACTGGCAACATCGAGGTCATCACATGTTTATGGGAATTGTCATATGATATGCTACCAATAAACTCTTATATACTACTATATACAGTATACTATATTACGTAATAATTACGATGAACAAATCAAATGCAAATTTCTCTGATTCTCGGCCCACCAGTCTTGCTTTGGACTAATGACTTTCATAAGATGGAATAGGTTTAACATAGTTCGTTTAATAGGTTGCCACTTAAAACAATGGATAAACTATCTATTAGTGAGACGACCGTGACTTCCTCGAAATGCGAGCGCGTGAGAGGTTCACTGAGGAATTTGGTCATTAGATTCTTCACGTAGGATATATATCACAAACAACAATATTGACAACAATTCCCAACAATTACTTAATATCAATAATTGCATTTGAGCAAATAATTTAGACCTGCGTCAAAATAACTTAGGTATCATGCCATGATTTGGGATATTTGCAGAATTAGTCGTTCTCTATAGTCTACAGTATACAGTATATTGAGACGGTATAATGTAATGCCCAGCTAATATTATGATGACTAGGATTGCTCCATAACGATCCCAACATTCCGAAACTTGCTCCATTCTGCTTCTTAATCATTTATATTTTAAACACTAAAATGTAGCAGAAGTGACGTAATAATGGACGTCATTGATTGTGTTAGAGCAGCTATGTGCACCAATCCGAACACACCTCCGCTGCCATAGGGACCGCCCATTTTATACCTAACAGACTAGCTTGGGACGAGACAGAAGCGTGAGACTTCTTGTAAGCACTGTACAAATGCACATATTCATCAGATCTTAACATTGTTCAACAAAGTTTTTCTCCATTTGATAAATATGGTTGATTCTTATGTTCTTTTTTACGCTGATTACAAAAATGAAAACACATTTTTCTATTAACCACAGATTTTGAGGGAAATGCAAATTAAAACCCTTTGAGATCGAGATGTCATTCCACAGTTTGCTTCATAATACGATATTTATTGCTAGTCATTTACTTTGTATAAAATCTTTGTTATGCATATTTTATAATATTTACATGTTTATATATAATATGCATATAATTATTTAAGTATACGTCTTAATATATATATATATATATATATATATATATATATATATATATATATATAGAGAGAGAGAGAGAGAGAGAGAGAGAGAGAGAGAGAGAGAGAGAGAGAGAGGAGGGGAGGGGCGACAAGCTTAACCTTCGTGAAATGAGGAATCATCGAAGGGAACATTAAAATGTTTGGAAGTATGTGTGTGTTTGGGGGGGTGTATGTTTGTGTGTGTGTGTGTGTACACACACATATATATATATATGCCCTTTCCTGAAAGAATCTGTGTGTGTGTGTGTGTGTGTGTGTGTGAGTAGGCCTAAGGCTCCGGTCCCCAACTAAAAATTTGCACATTACATTATTTTGGTCAGTAGTTGACAGCTAGCTAACTAATTTTTAGGTAATACAGATAGGAAATGATTGATACAAAAGCATTGTGGTATTAATCAAATTGATAAACTCGTATATTGTACTACATTTATATATGCGGGCACTCCTTTCTGTTAGTATGTACTAATGTAGATGTTAGAATGCTTTCGATGTAAAATAGTTTGGCGTGACTCCTGCTTCAGATGATAGCTTAGGTGATTTAGGACTGCATTGAAAGAGACATGTGTAGAAGTGAAGATAAGTTTTAAGCTACTGTTACCCTGCTACTACTACTACTACTACTACTAATAATAATAATAATAATAATAATAACAGTTTTCTCGTAGGCCCAACTTCTAGCTTGCAACAGAAAAATGATGTACATTCTGTTGAAGAATTGGTAAAAATCAAACAGACGTAAGTAAGTACTGTATATATATATATATATATATATATATATATATATATATATATATATCACAGAGAATACGTGGATTTAGAATAATGGAATTAGTACAGTTTTGAGAGAAGTTACGATTTCTTACTCTTGTTGTATAAAGCGTTCAGAATTTCAGAGTATGCAACTTTCAGGTTTGCTTAAATAATCGGAAGCGACCGTGTAGTGAAAGATCCTTGATTGAATTATTATTGAAGATGTGCTTTGAACTTCTTTGGTGGTATTGCCCCATGAAGGACTGGTGCTATATTTAGTTAACAATCTTTGCTGCGATGCTAAATACTAGAGTTTTGCCTTGTAAAGGCCATTCCACGTTTCTATTAACTGAAAATAATGAGAAAGTTTTTTTTTTGGCTAAACCTACTTATTTGGATATTGCGTTTTTATGTATATATTTATGACTTAACTGCTACTGGTCTGAAAATAGTTACTGCGAGAAATATATAGCAATATTGGGTTAGATTTGAAAGAGGCTTTTATTGTGAAAGGAATTGATATCAGTGTGTTTAATTTAAATACTCTTAACCTGTGTACATATATATATAATAACAATAAATCAAGGATAATCTCTAGGAGCGCTCCATTTTTCAATATTAAACATACACTCATAAAACATATACCATTTGAAAGCTCACATTTTTCTGAGTCTAAAAATGTAGTAATCCAAAAGTATCAATAGCAAATGCAAGATTATAGAAAAAATTACCACTTACATTTTTATAGTGAATATTTCCTGTTTTGGATATAATGTACTTATGTTCATAAAATATTTTTCCTGATTGGGCTATTTTTTCGCTACTCTGCGACTTAATTAGTTGGTTGGATTCTGTTCCGTCTATTTTTTTTGTAATTGGATTCAGTTTGGTCGTGTTTGATAGGATTATGACGTGCTGTTCGTGTGGTTTCTGACTTTGAGAACGTGATTCGTCATGTGCCCTAGAAGAAGAAAAAGCATTGGATGTTTTTATCTTTTCAATATTAAACATACACTCATAAAACATATACCATTTGAAAGCTCACATTTTTCTGAGTCTAAAAATGTAGCAATCCAAAAGTATCAATAGAAAATAAAAAGTAACTAGGTTTAATTGTTTGACGCGTGACGTAATCAATTACATTATAAAGGTTGGCTAAGTTATAAATCTTCAGTCTGTGTTGAGAGATGGCATTTTTGGTAATTGTTACGCTAACCTAACCTAACATGAATATGTTATTACATTATCATTTGTATAATTTAGATCACGCATCACAAATT